>PVJA010008620.1:0-33550 GCA_004027025.1 Myocastor coypus | reverse complement strand
CTCAGTCAGTCCTGGCTCTGCCTTCTTGCTCAGCATGTAACCTCTGCAAGTTTGTAAAATGCACAAAATGATGTCACCTTCAATACTTGGGAGGAACAAAAGCAGCAGGACTTGTAAATTAACATAGTAATGTACATGCTGTAAATAACATACTACTAGCATTCTTACACAGAAGTCATAGTCTGGCTGCCTGAGCCAAATTAGGCCTGCAAGCATGTTTTATTTAGCAGAAAGAAAGCATTTGAAGAGCCTGAAAGCCAGGCTGTGGTGGTGTATGCCTGTAATCCGAACACTTGGGAGGCTGAGGCAGGAGGACTGGTGTGAGGCTACAAAAAAGTGAGCTCAAGGCCAGCCTGAACTGCATAGTGAGACCCTATCGCAAAAAAAGATAGAAAGCCTGAGTGCTTTTAGATGGGCCCGTTCTCTCCAGTTGGCTGCTGGCCCAACATGACCTCTTACCTCACCGCCAGCCCAACTCGGATGTTCATATTCCTTGTTCACTCTGAACATTTGAGTGGGCCGCCACTGGTTAAGGAGAACGACTGGGTAGTGGATGGTACTGAGTGATGTACAGCTGGAGGCCAGCTTCAGGAAGTCTAGCTATGCTTTCTCCCAAGATGCTGCTGTATTTTGACTGTTGCTTACACCTTTCTCCCATACTCAGCCAAGTTTCCTTGATTGCAAGCAGAATCTTCAGAACTTACCATAGATGTGATGGTGTTCCAAAAACCTTGGTGGCCCAAACGAGTGTGCCACAGTGTATAATAGGGGTGCAGCTGCCACACTGTGTTCACATGGGCTGAGCCTATAGGTGAAGGATGAACTGGAAGTGTGTGTCCAAGGTGTGATAGCTGGGGAGTGCACACGGCATCCAAGAGGGTAAGTTGTTTGGTCCAACTGAAGGTGGGACATGGGAAGGAAAAGCGAGGCTGGAGAAAGAAATCAGATCCCATTCAAGGTGTTTGGACTTCAAGAATGACACCCGGTAAATACTTCTCAGATGGCTAATAACATGTTTGTGTATGTACTGATGAGTGTTACCTAAATTATTTGGAACATAATTGTGTATTTGGATCAGTAAAACCATTTGAATCAGATAGGAGATAAAATATCCTTACTCTTATTTGATAAGTCTTTTTATTCCCTTGCATGAATACTGGCTTCCTGTTCTTAGTAAACAGCCATGCCTTGGTGTGCTGTGTTTTCCCTTTTATTTTTAATCATGATTAAACTTCCTAGCTGCTTAGTTACATGATACCCTGTGTGTTGTAACATTCCTACATCATAAATTTCATCTGAGAAGCTATTTCACTATAATCTCTATTTTTCTCTTTCATTTCAGTTTTATATAATGTTAGTTTTCTAATTTCATTCCTAAGTCAAGACGTTTCTCATTAACATAAAGACACTGCCTCTACCCTTTTCTTATAAGCTCTTCAGTGTGGTTGTTAGAAATGGATCTGTAGGACTGGGGAGATAGCTCAGTAGACTAAGTGCTTGCCTGGCAAGCACAAGGGCCTGAGTTCAATCCCCAGCTCTGAAAAAAAAAAAAAAGAAATGGATCTGTTTAAGTCTTGCTTTAGGGGAGTATATAATACACTCTTTGCTGTTTTAAAATAATGAATGCATTTTTCTTTATAAGCAATTCACATGTCTCATTGCATAAATCTTGGGGAAAAATACAAAGATGTAGAAGATAATTATTTTAAAAATCATATCTAATTTCATCAGGAAAGAGATAACCACCATTATGTTTTGGTCTGTGTCCTCCCAGTTCTTCTACATAACATACACCAGTAGTACATTTGCATTGTTTTTCATTAATTAGCATTGAAGCTTCACCATACACTGTAAAAAGATACATTAGAACAATCTACTTAATATTTTTATTCTATAGGAGATCACTTTAATTTACTGGAAATATATTCTCTCTCTTACTTTGCAGTTATGTTCCAGATATATGTAAGGCCTCCAGCCTCCTGAGGTTGGCCTTTAGTTACCAAATAAAGCATTTAGCCAGGCTCCCATGTGATGGTTGCTGAAAAAGCCTGCTTGACCTTTGGTGCTATTTACAAGGAGTCCCAGGGTGGAGTGGAACATGAGCTTTTTACTTATTCTGCCACTGTTTATGATAGTTTCATTGGTTTCTGTATGGATGGATTTGAGTATCTTTATACATTTAAATGCCATTTGTATACCCAGTGGTTTTAATTCAGTATATTCTTTGTCCACTTCTAGTTTTATTCATTTGATTATTTTTTTAGTTTTTGTATTTTAGGGAATGATACATAGGGCGTTCAGGGTCTCACTACTAGCTTGGATTTGAAGTGATCCCCCTATTTACAACTTCCCAAGAGCTGGGATTATAGGCATGTGCCACCACACTGGGTGGCAATTGCCATCTCAGCAAGCCCTGGGGGCAGGGCTGGCACATCTTTGTCTACTTCAAGATCCTAAAAAACTTTCTCCCAGCAATTTCCTTTAATACCTTTGTGTTTCTAGTTTCTCAAATTTAAGTCCACATGGAGTTAGTTTGAAGCAAGGTAAGAGGTAGGGGGTCCCTAAATAGTTGGTCAGTGAAGCCAAGGCCATACAACTTGAAAAGCCAAGCCTATATTCAGTTCCTATGTGTATTCGAATCTGAAAGGTATTTTCATAAACTAGAGGAAATTACCTTTTAAAGGAATTTTCTCTTAAATCCTTTTCTACTAAAAATACTTTTAGGAAAAAAGGTTTTTTGAGGAGTTGACTTTCAGTTATTTTTAGAAGTCTTTTTTTTTTTTTTTTTTTTTTTTTTTTTTTTTTTTTTTTTTTTTTTTCTAATTACTGTTTCTAAAATAGTGTAAAGCCCAGAGAAAATTTCAATCTTATAATTTTGTGTTTTTTATGAGAACAAGAAAAACAAAGCAAGCCGGGCGTGGTGGTGCATGCCTGTAATCCCAGCACTCGGGAAGCTGAGGCAGGAGGATTGGTGCGAGTTCGAGACCAGCCTGGGCTACCAAAGTGAGCTGAAGGCCAGCCTGAACTGCATAGCAAGACCCTGTCTCAAAAAACACGGAAAAAAAAAAAAAAAAAAGAAGAAAAACAAAGCATATTTACTTATTCTCTCTTGTGCTCTCTAAGAGGCAGCAGGAGAGGAAGAGGGTAACCAGAGGCCTTTGTAAATGACCCTGCAAGGCCAGTGCCTGAGCAAAAGATGACACTGCACAGCTTTAAATCGTCTTGACTGTCTGTTTGGTGTTTATTCTCCTCCATTGAAGAAAGGCTTTTTTAAGTTCTGGGCATTAAACCCAGGGAACATTGAGCTACCTCACAAGCCCTTTCTAATTTTATTTTCAGACGGGTTCTTGCTAAATTGCCCAGGCTAAGGCCCAAACTTGGGATCTTACTGCTCCATCTTCCCCAGGAACTGCGGTTACAGGCATGCACTGCCATGCCTAGCTAACAATGGTGTCAGTCCTTTGGCCACTGCGCCCAGCTTACCCCCCCCCCCAAAAAAAAGCCCTAGAGTCGGTTGACCTGGTGAGTTAGTGCAGATGTAAGCTGTACAGAAGTGGTATGCTGGGCCCAGGGCTCAACCAAGGAATATGCGGCGAGCTCATAATGTAGCTCCTCAGTTAATACTCTGAAGTAACTTTTCAAGAGTCTTTTAATGTGGATGGAGCTGCTGCCACTCGGGGAGAACTGTTCCCCACACATGGTCCTGTTTCCCTAAACTTGTCTTCCATATTTGCTTACCACTGACCCCGGCATGTCTTGTGGAGAAAGAGGGGCAGAAGTCTATGGCCTCTGATGATGCTGGATGGGGGAGCTCTTAATACTGCTAGGCGCCCCCCTGGCCAGGAAAGTGAAGGGTACCTGCTTCCACTTCCCCATACGGTCTTGCTGTGGTGTGGGCAGTGATCGAAGTCCAGAAGCTACTGGGTCTCCTCTGACCCCATGCAGCAGGTGAAGCAAGACCCTCCTGGCTCCACACCAGTACAGGTGGAGCCCTATTACTGCTGATGAGGGGGATGTGAGGGCTCCTCCTCCCTGTCTGGTGTGACTGGGATGGGCCATAGTTGTATCTGTGGTCACTGTTGAAAAGACTTTAGGTCTTGTCAGGCTGCTCCTCTCCTGATCTAACTCTGCTCTGTGTTGTTACAACGGCACACCCACAGCTGGGTGCTCTACAGAGAAGAGATCACTGGTTTGTGATTCTGGTGGCTGAAAGACCCAAAGGTGAGTCATAAGGGCAACATCTGGTGAGTGTCCCTGGCCTCACTGCACTGTGGCAGATGGCGTCACGGTAGACACACGAGTGAGAACTCACATGGCCAGAAAGGAAGCAACAGAGTGGGGAGAGGCACCTGGCTCTTCCATCACAACTTACTTCTGAGAGCCCCAGTCACCTAACTGTCTCCACACCCCACCTTTTGGTGGCCCCACAACTCTAAAGCCACCACCTCTGGCACTGTGCTCTTCTCCCCAAATCTCTAAGGGACAAACTTTAGTAACTAGAAAGAACAGGTTCATACACATGTTTTGGTTACTCCTTTGGGCGTTTCTGGGTTTCTGGTTTCTTCAGCCTCAAGTATGGGGGTGGAGGAGGGCAACAGCAAACCAAAAGAAAGAGCTCACCACAAGCGTGTTCATTGGATCCTGCCTTAGTCACTTTCTCTGATGCTGGGACACCATACCTAACACCCATCACACAGGAGAGCTTTCCTTCAAATTATAGTTTGTCCATGTCTCCACCCATAGTGTACTGACCCTAAGGTAGGATAGCATGGCACAGGGACTTCGCGGAGGACTGCTGCTCACAGCCTGGTGAACAGGAAGTGGTGCAAAGGGAGATAAACCCTTCCAGGCCAAGCCCCCATTATTCATTACTCTTCTAAAGGCCCTGCCCATGAGCACATGAAGTTTTGGGGGGCATCTACACATAAACCATAATATCGCCAAGTGCCTAGCTCAGTGCCTGCCTTCTGCCCTCTTGCTTCAGTGTACCATCTGGGGATTTTACTTGTGTTTGGTGAGAGCAAAGGGCAAACGATGGCCCTGCTCCAGCTGCCTGGAAGCACAGTCAGGACACAACCTAAGGGATCAGCTAGCTTCCTGTTTGGAGAATTGTACCGAGAACTGCCTGACCCTGCCCAGGCCGTGTCCTCCATGGTCAGTGTCTGGCACATGATAATAGCTGCAGGATGTCCGTGGCTGGCTGATTCCTGTGTCCAAATGCACATACTGAGGGGATTAAGTGTTTTCCCTAAGCCACCATAGCTAATAGTAATGGGAAGAACTGGGATTCAAAAAATGGGCCTGAGCTCTGAGAGCATCCCTGGGCACTTAAGAAATGCAAGGCCTCTTTGTTCTTGGAGCACAGAGGATGAGTGAGTGGGAGCCTCCAATTGAGACAGCTACAGTGTGACAGTATGATTCTTGTGCTACATTAACAGTGTCCTGACATTGTGCAAGTGAACGTCCAAAGCTGTCAGGTCTTTTCCTCCATTCACTGCCAAGTGACCTCCGTGGTGTCTTAACTACTTAATTCCTGTGAAAATGGGTTTCCATTCCAACTTCTCCTTAGCAGCTCCACTTAAAAAAATTACACCCTTTTTTTTTTTTTTTTGAGTGCTAGGGCTTGAGCTCAAAATCTAGACAAGTGGGGCCCGGCGGGATGGCTCAATGGTCTAAGGCACCTGCTTACGAAAGCTTGGGCGGCTGCAGGGACCACAGTTCGATCCCTGGCACCACATGCTGCGCCAGCCCTGCCCTCAGGGCAGGCTGAGCCGGCCATGAACATAAATAAATAAATTTAAATAAATAAATAAAACCCCTGATTGGGCAAAATTAGGCAACCACAGGGACCATGGTTCAATCCCTGGCACCATATGCTGTGCCAGCCCCACACCCAGGGCAGGTTGAGCCAGAAAAAAAAAAAAAAAAAATCTAGACAAGTACTCACAAGTACTCTAGCATTGAGCTACATCTCCAGCCCTTTTTATTTTGAGGCAGACCTTGGGTAATTTTTATCTTTATTTCAAGACAGGTTCTTGCTAAGTTGTCCAGACTGGCCTTCAGCTTGGGATCTGCCTGTCCCAGCCTCTCAAATTGTCATGCCCAGGACCCAGTTTTTTATCTTCTTAACTTTCTTTGCAGTATTGCCTAACATAGTCCTCCGGGCCCCAACTTTTGACCTTCAAGATGCTCCATTTTCTTGATTTGCTTTCCACTTTCTCAAGTTGGCAGAAATGTTCAAAATTCCCCTTCTCAAGGGCCAGCCAGATGGCTTAGCAGACTAAATGCCTGCTTAGGCAGAACACAGCTGCTGGAGTTCAACCCCAGCTGCTGTGCCAGGTCCCACCCCCAGGGCATGCTGAGACAGAGAGGGAGACTGGGCCTGCTTGTGCACCTGTAATCCCAGAGTTTGGGAGGCTGAAAACAGAGGAGAATCACTATGAGTACGATCTGTGTAGTGAGACCCTGCAGACTGTGCTAAAAAACATTAAAAACAACAACAACAACAAAAATCAAAATTCTGCTTCTCTTTGTTGTCTACAGTCTTGTCTGCAGCTTGTCTGAGCTCACAGCCCCCACATTCACTCATGTACTATGCATTTATTGAGTGCCTGCTGAGTATCACACATGGCTTTAACAAGTTAACAAGACAGACAAGGCGGCTCTCACGGAGCTGATATGCCAGTGGAAGACAGCAGACAGGCAACAGTAAGTCAGGCATGGAACCACAGTACACATGCTTCAGGATTTTGAGCTGTAAGCTGAGTGTGCACGCCCTCAGACTGAAAGCACGGAGGGTGAGGACTGCATATGCAGAACCACAGTCACCACTGTGTACTGGCTTCTAATTTGGCTTGCCTTAAGGCAGTGCTTCCCCATAGCTGATTATTTAAAATTTCTGTTGAAGGGGCCCGGAGGGATGGCTCAGTGGTCTAAAGTGCCTGCTTGGGAAAGCCTGGGCGGCTTCAGGGACCGCGGTTCGATCCCCGGCACCACATGCTGCGCCAGCCCTGCCCTCGGGGTGGGCTGAGCCAGCCATAAAAATGAGTGAATAAACAAAGGTTCTGAAACAAGAAAAAAAAAAAATAAATAAATAAATAAATAAAATAAAATAAAAATAAAAAATAAAGTGAGCTCAAAGCCAGCCTGAACTGCACAGTGAGACCCTGTCTCAAAAAGACAAAAAATAAATAAATAAATAAATAAATAAATAAAAATAAAAAATAAAAAAATAAAATTTCTGTTGAATTAAAAATACTCATTTTTTCTAAGAATTTTATTTACTATTACCTCAAAACAGTTTTAGGATTCTCAGTGTTATATTATGAATCTGAAATCATAGATCAGCATGGTCTGGGACAAGTTGCCCATTTTTAGCCTTAGTGATTCATGACCTCAGGGAGTCTTAACCTGGCACCCACATACACAGGGTCTCAGCTCCTTGTAGGTCCCTTGGGCACCTCTGTGCCCAAGGCAAAGGGCTTTTGTTTTTGAGAGGTTTAACAGCATATAGAACAGGGCAGCTTGGGTTCCTATGCGGACTCCTGTAATTCTTAGTGATTGGTTGTTAAACAGTTATTTAATCTATCTGTGCCTCAACTTTCTCATCTATAAAATGGGAAAGAATTCCTAGAATTTTCATGAAGCTTAAGTGAGTTAATGCCTATAAAGTGCCGTGAATACTGATGGCACTTAGCACTCCATAATTCCTTCCATTTTCACCTATTTACGTACATACTTTTGTCACTTTCAGAGGAAGTCAGGTCACTAGATTTTATCTAGTTTCATCTTGTTGACTTTAAGGTTTGAATGTTTTCCATCTTGGATGCCTTAATGATTTCATGTTATCAAAAGTAAACTTATTTTTCAATTTCAGAGAATGAACTTATAAAATTGAGTGCTGAGTTTCCCTTTTGGATTATAAAATTAAAAAGATATATATAAACAAAGCCAAACCATGTAAAAATTTATGAATTTGAAAGCTGAATTTGAAATAAATAGGCTAGATGGCAGATAATGAGTATACACTAAAACTGTTAATGTCACTCATAAGGATTAAAATGTATCAACAAGTACAAGCTGGGCAGAGAACTTCTGATACCATAATTCACTGTCATGGCTCCTGGCTTATAACACAACTGCAATTAAAACAGAGCACCCAGGGCCTGGGAGACAGCTCAGTAGGTAAGCACTCCCTGGTAAGAGCAAGGTCCTGAGTTCAATCCCCAGTGCTGTAAAAACAAAACAAAAAAAAACCTTCTGTCCCCCATCTGTCCTTTTTCTCAGGTTTGTGGTTTTGAAGCTGTGGCCCTTCCCCACCCTGACTCCCTTTGATTACCTTCCCTTTATTATTTGACTAAGTTGGCAGGAGGAAATAAGTCTTAGAAAAATAATAAGCAGTAAAAAGAAAGTGCTACAACAGAGAAATTCTAGTGATAATCAAGACCATTGTTCTCCTTAAAAACCAAACTAGTGAAGCTGGGCATGGTGGCGCACACCTGTAATCCCAGCACTTGGGAGGCTGAGGCAGGAGGATCGATGTGAGTTTGAGACCAGCCTGGGCTACAAAAGTCAGCTCAAGGCCAACCTGAACTGCATAGCAAGACCCTGTCTCAAAAAAAACAAAAAGCAAAACAAACAAACAAAAAAAGAGTTTTGCACCTGCTAGTTCTCTGTTGGTATTTTATTGTTGCTGGGCCCTGAACCCAGGGCCTGGTGCATGCACATGCTCTACCTCTGAGCTACACTTCTCATTGCATAGTTTCATTTTTTCATTCATTCATTCATTCATTCATTCGTTCATTCATTGATTCACTCATCTGAATGTTGAACCAAGGGCCTTCACTATATCCCTAGTCTTTTTTATTTGGGGACATGGTCTTGCTAAATGGCCCACGTGGGGCTTGAACTTACAATCTTCCTGCCTCGGCCTCCCAGATATAGGCCCCTGTCACCACACCTAGCTCTCATAGATGGTTATTTAAAAGCAGGTATCAAAAAAAATAAAAATAAAAAACATAAAAAAAATTAAAAAAAAAAAGCAGGTATCAGATGGCAAGAGCATACTGACCTCATTAACCAGTCTGCCTGGCGCATTTGCTGACCCTCACAGGATGCTCTTGGGACTCCTGGGCCTGCAATGGAATTTTAAGAGATTAGCCACTCCCCAGGGATGACCCTGGCAACCTTTGTATAGGGACAACAACTTGCATCCTAGAAATGCTAAGGTATTTGTTGGCACCTTAAGTATCTGTGTTCTTGGCAGAGTCCTCAGAGCTAAGAATTTGGACGGTGGTGCAGACATGTTCCTCCTACCTGAAGAGCTGGTGGCTGAGTGGCTTGTGGGAAATTTGACAGCAGTGGGCTAAAGGCGCTGGGTTCCCCCAGCTCAGCTCTTGCAATCCCGGGCACCTCAGCACCAACGGCATCACCACCAGTAATCCCCACTCCCCCGCATGCTTTGTTTTAACTGTGATCTTACTAGGGGCTCTGAGTATATGACCTGCACTGGCAGGAGTCTGGGATCCTAGGATAGGTTTGGCATTGTTTGTTCACACCTGCTCCTTTCCAGCTTCCATTCACCCTGTGCAGATGATGCTATTTTAGGGGGAGAGGCATAGCAGCATGAGGTGCTGTGCCTACTCCCATCATTTTCAACCTCTACACTCATAAGTTCTTCTCTGCGCACGTCTTCTAAGACCCAGGGCCCTCATGCTGGGCTGCCCCACTTCGCAGTCCAAGTTGATGTGCTCCGGGCAACTCCTGCCATCACCTGCCCTGGTCTGAACCTAACCATGCCTTGGTCCCTTTGCCAAAATCCTTACTCTCTGAGGTCAAGGCTTTGGTATTCTTTACACAAGTCTGAAGTTGGTGTTCACAAGTGGTATCAGGCAGCCCGTGGTACTCAGCTACCCTGTAACACAGGCCCTCCCTGTGAAGCCAAAGCAGCCACTGCAGCTGGCTTGCAGTTTGGGCTGCCTGGGCAACTAGAGAAAGCGAGCAGGAATGGAGGTTTCGCGGTGTGGGGGACACACAACCAGCAGTCAACTTGTAGTACCAGACTGAACTGAATCAGCAAGGCTGGGCATGGGGGCCCACCTGAGGACTGTTGCCAACAAGAAGTGTTGTTAGGGAGTTGGTTCTCTTGGGGAACCTTGTCATGCTGGCTTTCCTGATTATGAACTCAGCTGTTCACACTGTCAAAGGATCTTGAGACCTTGCTGCTGAGAATGACTAGGCTTCCCTTTGGGAGAGCTCTGGTCCTTACTTTGAGCATCACTTCTTGGCTTCAGTGGGGAAGGTGGCGCAGTGCTCAGCGTCCTGCAGAAGCTTGTAGCCCTGGCTTTCCTGATAGGGACTGAGCTGTTCTCATTGCTGGAGGAGTCTGAGACATTGTCACTGAGGGTGTCTGTGGTACCTTTCAGGGGAGCTCTGGTCCTTCCTTTCAATGTCATTTTCTGACTCCAGTGCAGATTCTTCATTTCACTGGCACAGACTTTCTAGCTTCCACCTGACCCTGGAGCCTTCTCAGCATATGCACAAAACAGGCTTGCACGAGACATTGTTGTGGGCTCTAAGCCTCCAGTTGGGTTAATGGGGAAGGGGACATTGTTATGCTCTCTAGGTCTCCAGCTGGACTCAAGCAAAATGGACTCATGTGTGGGACCCAGAATCCCAGCTGGACTGTTTGGGTCTTCAGTGTGTGGACAGAGTTCCTGCACTCCTCTGTACTTGACTCTTTGGGTGACTACTATAAAATAATCCTATAAATTGTGTGCCCTATGTTAAACTGTTCCCCTGCAGACCTTCTCTATAATACCCAGCTCCCAAGCTTCCCACTAGAGCTCAGAAGTCCTCATCAGCATTTCCATCTGAAGCTACTGTGGTGGGATCTCCTAGATCTCTCCAAGGCTCCTGTTTCTTCTGCACTGAAGAGACAGTGGGCAAAGCCACACAGGCACTGCAGGGTCACTAGAGGCCTGATTGACCTGATCTACCACTGGAGACCAGCCAGCCTCTGTGGTGAGGCAATCCCTGCTTTTTCCAGCTGGTGCTGAGTAGGATCAAAGAGTTAAAGGCCAGGGAGACAGGAGACAAGGAAATCATAACTACAAAACTGCACTTTTAAGACTGCAACTTATGGGCCTCACAGTTACCCAAGGCAGCCCAAGTCCGCATTGCATTGGTTCAACTTAGGTTATTTTCTTTCCAGACCACCATTCCCAAAATTCTTTAGGAATCTCAAAACTCACAAATTGGTTTAACTGAGAAAGTGAAAAGCACAAACCAGATCTTAGACCAAGGAACAGGTTTTGAGAATTCAAAGAATGCTTAAATTACCTCTTTGAAAAACAAAACAAAACTGGGCCCATCAGTGTAACCTAGGTAGTACCCTTCTGGGGAATGCACTACTTTTTCCCGAGCTTTCCCAGATTCTCATGGAAGGAGTCGTTGTTCCCTGATTCCAGAAATAATGTCTCTCTTGTGGGCCTTTTAATTTTGGCCTAGTGAAACCCTTCCCATAGCCTCTGATTAATCCTGAAAACTGTTTTTCTGCGAGGGGAGTCCACGAACCTGCAAACTTATTCTACCAGGAGGGTGCGTTAGGTTCCTTATCTCAGTGTCAAGAACCTCTATATTGAGCGAGTTCAAAACTTCTCTCCCGGGTGGCCCAGCACGATAGGGACTGTTCACATCCTCCTCGCTGGCAGCAAGCAGTGGGCAAGGCGGAGAAGACCAGGGCCCGAGCAGGGAGGAAAGGCAGCGGCTCCCTCGGTGTTCCCAGCCCAGAGAGCAGGAGGCCCGCGCACGGAGGGCAGGCAGGTACCTGCGCGAGGGTGCAAATGCAAAGGCAGCTATGGGGCTGCAAGGACGCGGGACTGGACCGGCGCCAAGAGGACGCCAGGGGCGCCCAGCCTCGAGCCAGCCCTGCTCCACGCGACTGTGCTGCACGGGCGGGCCATCCGCGAGGCTCCGGCTCGAGCGTCCCCGATCGCAGGCTGCGCGGCATTTGTGCACTGCAGGAGCAGGAGCCAATATTGAAGTTTTCTCTCCCCGGTGCAGGAAGCCCGGGGAGGGCAGAGGCTACGTTAGGCGGGTGAGCGGAAGAACCTCCCGTGTGCGCGCGCCCGCGCGGGTCCGGGGCTTGGCCGGGGCTGGGGGCGTGGCCCGGACAAGCTCCGCGGGAACCAGATCCCAACCTTGGCCTGGAAGACCTGCCTGGGTGTCTCGGCTTCTCTGCCTCTGCTTGTCTTTCAACTGTCACCCTTCGCTAGGGGTCTGACCTAGCGACCTTGTTACTCTACCCTAATTCCTACTACTTCCGGTCCACTGCTGGGCTCCTTCTAACACCGTCATGCCATGCTTATTCATAATATTTAAAATAAAAATGGGACCCGTTGGGCTTGGGGAAACTCCTGGACAGTTACCCTCTATGACTGAAGAAGAAGCTGTCTGGGACAGATTTGCTGAGTTTTCTACA
Organism: Myocastor coypus; assembly: GCA_004027025.1. NCBI lineage: Eukaryota > Metazoa > Chordata > Mammalia > Rodentia > Myocastoridae > Myocastor > Myocastor coypus. Next base: position 21,069 of record PVJA010008620.1, on the reverse strand, counting down.
TGGATGGGTGACTTGTTTAGTTTTTCCTGGGTCTTATGCCACATCCCATCAGTTATTAACTTATTGTAATGTAGGGCTGGGGAGAATACTCAGGGGCACAAATGCCTGCATGGCAAGTGCAAGGTCCTGAGTTTGATCCCTGATTCTAGATAATGTACTTAAGTTAGTTACAATTAAAAGGGTAAGTTTTTTAATATCTAAAATGATAACATTTTCCTATTAAAATATGACCTTGGTTAAATCTACAAAGCTATATTAAAAGACAAAGTATCTATATAACAAATGGATCTGAATCCATCATAGCTTCCAGTTTATAGACCGTGTTAAAGGTATCAATGTGATACAGCCAGCAAAATAGAGTGTGGAAAAATCAAAGCACAGTCACGAACAGGAGGGAGAGGGCAGAAATCCACTGGGACTTAAAAACTTGTACACTAAATCCAGTCCATGGCCCCAATTTGTCTAACTGAAAGAAACTGTAAAAGTGAAAATATAAACTTGATATTGACAATATAGGAAATCTTTGTAAATTTTCTAAAAGGCATAATAGGTTTTTTTTTTTTTTTTTAAAGAAGGGTTCCTGGGCCCGGCGGGATGGCTCAGTGGTCTAAAGCGCCTGCTTGGGAAAGCTTGGGTGGCTTCAGGGACCGCAGTTTGATCCCCAGCTCCACATGCTGCACCAGCCCTGCCCTTGGGACAGGCTGAGCCAGCCATAAAAATGAGTGAATAAACAAAGGTTCTGCAACAAGAAATAAATAAATAAAATTTAAAAAAAATAAAGAAGGGTTCCTTATATTCAAAAATTCATGCTAAAATGATCATGGGAGCTGGGTGTGGTGGTGCACACCTGTAATCCCAGCACTTGGGAGGCTGAGGCAGGAGGATTGGTGCGAGTTTGAGACCAGCCTGGGCTTCAAAAGTGAGCTCAAGGCCAGCCTGGACTGCATAGTGAGACCCTGTCTCAAAAAGACAAAAAAAAAAAAAAAGATCATGGGACACATTATGGTTTCTAGAATTTGCTTCAAAATAATAATGTAGAAATAGATGGGTGTTAGGGTGTATCAGGCCATGATTTGATCATTTTTTAAGAATATTTTTTTTTCTTGTTTCAGAACTTTTGTTTGTTTATTTATTATTTTTATGACCAGCTCAGCCTGCCCTGAGGGCGCAGCTGGCGCAGCATGTGGTGCCGGGGATCAAACTGCGGTTCCTGCAGCCGCTCAAGATTTCCTAAGCAGGATCTTTAGACTACTGAGCTATCCTGCCGGGTCCTGATTTGATCATTGTTGAGGGTGGGCCTTGGGAGTTCATTATATGATATTTTTCCTCTGTGTATTTAAGAATATTTTCCATTTTTAAAGTTTTATTTTATTTTATTTTTATTCATTTTTAATGAGAAAAAAGATAAAATAGCAATGAAACAGTTTTGAAACAAGTTAGGACGGTTACAATAATTAATACATTGCATATTGTTGTCTTCATAGTAGTTATTAAGAGGACAAGATACAGACCTGATATCTTGTCTAAACAATATTAGTACAAGCTTTTGATTTGACCCAGCAACACAACCTGGCATGTGATGTAAACCTCCCTGGGCCCATTGGAAAGTCGTTCAACCCAACAATCAGGCCCAGTGCACCTAGTATGGAAAACTGCTATAGAACTCCCTGCAGAGAGACTAGAGACAAGACCCACCCAGCTAATCCAGAAGCAGAACATCTTGCCAGAGTGGCACAGTAGGTTTGCCTCCAAGGGCTACAGCAGGAAGAAGTGGAGCTCAATAGCCAGACCCCAGCCACACCCTCCTGCACAACTTGGTAGATCCAGACCTGGTGCTAAGGTAAAAACTCTACCAAAGCTCTACACCAAAGGTCAGAAGGCAGGGCTACACAAAATGACAAAGAGAAGGAGCAAAATGTGCTTTCAGGCCCTGAGCCCACAAGAAAAAATACAGGAGACAATACCATAGAAGAAATTGGAAATCACATACCTGAAATCTCTGAAATAATAACATCTGAAGTAAAGAAACTAGTGCAGAAAGGTATAGAGGAAATCAAGTCAGAAATAATTTCTGATGTAAAAAAAAGAAAACCTATAATAAAAGACATACGAAGGGCTTTTAAAGACACTGACAAAAAAAATAGAGGAGACTAGAAAAATGATGGAAGCCTTGAATGAGCAATGTAGGAAAGTAATAGAATGTAGAAAGCAGATTCAAAGTGCTATGCAGGAACTTAACACCTCAACTATAAGCTGGCAAAACCATTTCAATGAAAATAAAAAAAGACTTTCAGACCTTAAAGACAACATTGCAGCTAGTGAAGAGGTAAGAAAAGATCTCTTAATAACAACTAGGATGCAAGAAAAAGTAATACAACATCTGTAAGAAGATGCAAAGATGAACAACATAAGACTAACAGGCATCAATGAGAAAGAAAGACTCCATACAAATGATATAAAAAGAGTATGGGCAAAAATAATAGCAGAAAACTTCCCAAATATGGGGAAACAATTTGACATTCAGCTCACTGAAGCATATAGAACTCCAAGTAACATCAACCCAATTAAAACCACACCCAGGCTGTCTTAGTTACTTTTTGCTCATTGCTGGGTCAAATACCTGACACTCAAAATAAAGGAAGAAAAGATTTATGTAGCTCACAGTTTGTGGAGGTTTCAGTCCATATTTGGCTGGCCCAAGGCTGAGTGGAACAGAGCAGAGAGCATCCAGTTCATGGTGGTGGAACAGCAATGAAATGGTGGTAGAGGCAGCCAACCAAACAGGGCAGCAGAGCAACAGTGCTAGTCTGTCTCTCTGCCTCAGCCTATCTGCTGTAGGCTATACCCGTTATTCCAGAAGTACTCAGACCATAATCCCATCAGTATTAAAACACATAATCCCAGTGACTCATGTGTCAAGTCTCAATCTATAGAAGTCCCCACCCATGACTGCATGAGGCTTTGGGGGGACAACTAGACATACACCATCACACAGACATATAATCAAGATCCCAGAAATTCAGCACAGGAACAGTATGCTAAAAGCTGTTAGAGAAAAGAAACAGATCACATGTAAAGGAAAACCCATTAGAATAACAGCAGATTTCTTTTTACAAACCATCAAGTCAAAAAGAGCATGGAGCAGAGTACTGCAAGTCTTGCAAGAAAACAAATTCCAGCCCAGACTGCTATATCCTGCAAAACACTCAAGTTCAGTGGAGAAGTGAATTACTTCCAGGACAAAGAACAACTGAAGAATTTCATGATGACAAAAGGCAATCTTGCATAATTTACTGAAAGTTATTCTAGAGGAGGATCAAAAAGACCACAACTTCATGAAGGAAAATGGAAAGAACCCACCAAGTAGGACAAATAATTAAACCAGAAGAAAAAGAGGTAAAAAAAGAAAAGCAGTATTAGTACAAGTTTTTATTCTCAATGAACTAAGAGAAAGTAGCTGTGTATCTATCCTAACTCTCTTATGTGTGTGTGTGTGTGTGTGTGTGTGTGTATTTCTTTGTAAAGTTTCTAATACTAAGCCAGGCATGGTGGTGCATGCCTATAATCCTAGCACTTGGGAGGCTGAAGCAGGAAGATAGGTGGGAGTTCAAGACCAGCCTGGGCTACAAAAGTGAACTCAAGGCGAGCCTGAACTATATAGCATGATCCTGCTGGAGAACTCCCTGCAGAGAGACTAGAGACAAGACCCACCCAGCTGATCTTGACAGAAAGACAAAAAAAAAAAAAAAAAAAAAAAAAAAAAAAAAAAAAAAAAAAAAAAAAAAAGTTTCTAATACTAGGAGAAAATATACTATATCTTAAAAGTAGATTGTAAGTCAGAAATACAGTATGAGTCATAAAAGAAAAATTATAATTAAACAATATTCAAAAAGTAATCAAATATTAATTAAAAATTAAATATTTCAAAACAATATTCCAAAATTCAAATTAAATTGTGACTCCAACTTAGAGGCCAGAATGTTGTGTGTCATATGTACCAATCTGTAATCAATTCAGAGTATTTGAATAGGTTAATATATACAAAAATATCAACTAAGAAAAACTTTCCATGATAGTGAAGAATTACTAAGAATAAAACATAACCTAAAGGCTGGAATGACAAACATATGACCAGCATTTTTAACAGTTTGGGGATAGGATACCTCACAAAGTTCTAGTACGTCGTGTACATGGACAGTGTCCGTGATGCTTACTGGTGGCCAGGTGTCACTTGTGGGACCGAGCTACCGCTATTTCCTTGATATTCATCCTGCAGACCCAGACAGAATCATGACCCATAGGGTACAGAAATCCATTTGTAGAATATGCCATTTTTAGTTTTCAAAAAAAAAAAAGGAAAGGATATATTTATGTATTTCAATTGATTAGTCTCAGAATTTTTGCAGAGCCCTGGAAGCATATCAAGAGAATTGTGTGTGTGTGTGTGTGTGTGTGTGTGTGTGTGTGTGTGTGTGTGTGTGTTCTTTCTGTTACTGACTTGTTTGAGTCTTCTTGGACACTGACCCCTCCTGGACTGGGTTCTGGACTTGATCTTAGCCAGAAAGCTGAGAAGCAATTGGGTTGGTCTTGATCTGGGGTCAGGGCGAGCCTGAGCTGCAGCTGGGTTTTGCCCTGGCTGCCCTTCCTTTCCTAAACAGAAACTAAAAGGAACCCCGGGTCTCTGACCACTTCAAGGCGATTTCTGTCTCATTCAAGCTCCACCCTCCCATAATGTCAGCCTGTGATCTGTGGTCTAACTTCCCCTTTCTATAATTGGCAGCGCATTTCCTCTGCTCTGTTGCTGACCAGAAGTCAGTTGACTGTCTTGGGCGCCTCCTCCGCCTCTCTGTATATCCATGCAACCTCTAGGTTCTCAGAGCCTCCTTTCATGGTGTTTCCCAGACTCCTCTCTTCCTTCCAGCTCTTGTCCTACCTCCTAATCCCGGGTGTGGCTATGTTCTCCTCCATGTATTTATTTCCTCCCTGATTTCTGGTGCTTCCTGTCCTCCCTCCAGCTAACCCTCTGCCACTGATCATCCAAGAGAGAAGCTGGAGATCAAAGGCTGCATATTTAGTCTGAGGCCACAAGAGGACAAATTATGATTGTGATTTACAGAACTTCAAATTCCTTCATCTCAAGAGTTTCATTTAGAGGAAGTTGGAATGATGATTACCAGATAGCTGGCAACTCTGTACCTCAAAGAGTCTATTATGGACAATATTTTATTTATTTATTTATTTGCCATTTTGAGAGAAGGTCTCATGCAGTTCAGGCTGGCCTTGAGCTCACTTTTGTAGCCCAGGCTGGTCTCAAACTCACCCTGATCCTCCTGCCTCAGCCTCCCAAGTGCTGGGAGGCTCAGCTTGTTTCCCAATTGTTTTTTAAAAAGATTTTTGAATTTTATTTATTTATTTATTTATTTATTTATTTATTTATTTATTGTTTCAGAACCTTTGTTTGTTTATTCACTCATTTTCATGGCCGGCTCAGCCCGCCCCGAGGGCAGGGCTGGCACAGCATGTGATGCCGGGGATCGAACTGCAGTCCCTGAAGCTGCCCAAGCTTTCCCAAGCAGGCGCTTTAGACCACTGAGCCATCCCGCCCGGCCTCTTGTTTCCCAATTGTTAAGCAAATTCATTCTTCACTGATTGCAGGTAGGCAGCCCCATTATAGACCTGGGTAGCCAACAAACAGAACCCAGGGTCCCAAGGATCCCATTCAAGTGGCTCAATAGACAGATGGAGGAGTTCAAGCGAGGAGGGCTGGAGGTTCCTGCTGGCTTCTCTAGTTGCTCTGGTACAGGACAATACACGAGGTTTCTGAACCATGGGCACAAGATTTGACCAGAGATTTTTGTATTTGTGCATTTGTTTATTCATATGAAGTTCTGGATGTGTAATCATAAAATCATTGTTTTTTTTTTTTTTTTTTGTTTGTTTTTGTTTCAGAACCTTTGTTTGTTTATTCACTCATTTTTATGGCCGGCTCAGCCCACCCCGAGGGCAGGGCTGGCGCAGCATGTGGTGCTGGGGATTGAACCGCGGTCCCTGAAGCCACCCATGCTTTCCCAAGCAGGCACTTTAGACCACTGAGCCATCCTGCCGGGCCCATAAAATCATTGTTAACTATGTTTTTAATAATTTTCTTTTTTTGTAAGAGTAGGAAAACTTAATGGGAAAAAAACGAATGGGGAGTAGAAACAGTTTCCAAGACACAAGAGGAGCCCTGAATGGGTTGCCCAATAAGTTTTTTTCCTTCTGCTTTTCTTTTTTTCTGAGATGGGCTTCACTATGTAGCCCAGGCTAGCCTCGAACTCACAGTCATCCTCCTGCCTCAGCCTCTCAAGCACTGGGATTATAGGTGTGTGCCATCATGCATGGCAATTTCTGTTATTAGAAAAATACTACATTAAATAAAATTAGGATCACCCAAAAAGTCAAGCCACAAAGTCACCAGGGCCAAATATGTAGCTTTTTTTTTTTTTTTCCAGGAGCAGGGATTGAACACAGGCAAGCATCTATTCTACTGAGCTATTTCCCAGCCCCCAAACATGTAGCTTCACAATGCTCAGAATGAAAACAGTTTCTCTGAGGTCCCAGGGAGGCACTTGTTTTAGCGCCCTTCTTAATTGTATCTTCTTCGCTGGTCCACCATAAACATCTTTATGGGGCAGGGTTGTTAACTGACCAGTCAGAGAATTTCCCTAGCATTTTCTAGTTGGTCTGGTGAGAAAGGGTGTTCTTTCCCCTTTGGAAGGAATCAGGGGGCGCTCAGGATGTGAGTTTGCTCCAGCTAGCCAGAAAAAAACCGGGAGAGGGACTTCAAGTACCTGACTCTGGTTCCCGGTGTGCCTGACTGAGGCTACCCCGCTCTGTGCCTCAGTTCCTCAAGGCTGAGAAGTCTTTTTGCATATGCAGCTCCAGGTGCATCTGCTGTTACCCCAAACCCCATTCAGATGTCTCTGAATTATTTTGAATTACCATTAGAGAGTCTTTGACAAACAGATCTATACAGTATGGTCGGGACTAGGTAGCCACAAACAAATCAAAACAGCTGGGAGGGGGCTGGGGAGCAGCTCAACAGTCTAAGCGCCTGCCTGGCAAGCACAAGAACTTGAATTCAATCCCCAGTATGGCATGCTGTGCAGACCCCAGGTGCTGAGCTGGCCACTAAAACCAGACCTGGTGATGCACGCCTGTAATCCTAGTGCTGGGGAAGCTGAGACAAGAGGAGCATTATGAGTCTGAACTGCAGAGCAAGACCTTGTATCAAATAAATGAATAAAAATTTTAAAGAAACAGCACTCAGGAGGCTGAGGCAGGAAAATCGCTACAACTTTGAGGCCAACTTGGGCTACATAGTGAGTCCAAGCCAGCCTGAACTACACAGTGAGACCCTGTCTCAAAAAAACGAAGTAAAACAACAAAAGGAGAGAGCCCCTTACTGACTATAAGCAAGGGTAGTGACTCACCAGTTCTAGAAATCGATGAAGTCTTAAAAGGGCTCAACTTTAAGAGAAGCGGGGGCTCAGCCGCCCCATTACCCAACGTTACCTCATTCCAAAGGGGCTGAGCCCGTGACCTTCCTCCTGCCTGTATTTTCTTTTCTTTTCTTTTCTTTTTTGTCTTTTTGAGACAGGGTCTCACTATGTAGTTCAGGCTGACCTTGAGCTCACTTTTGTAGCCCAGGCTAGTCTCGAATTGGCAATGATCCTTCTGCCTCAGCCTCCCAAATGCTGGGATTATAGGCATGTGCCACCATGCCTGGCTTCTGCCTATGTTCTTGTCTGTTTTCCTCCTTCTAAAAATATTTGGCTGGATGTCAGATATGGTCTTGAGTGCAGGGTATAAGTGACACATAGCACATTGCTCTGCAGACTGTATTTAGAGACAGGACCTTGAAAGAGGTAAAGTAAAATAAGGTCACTGGAATGGTCTTTAATCCAGTCAGACGGGTGTGTAAGAAAAGGAGGCTTACCCTGTAATGGCTGATACATTGTTTCAATTTGAGAAGTTTAGAAGTTTAACTAAGCCCAGGGTCCCGCCTTTGTAAACATCCTCATCCTGCACAAGGGGAGGGTAGGGAGAGGGTGTGAGTGCTACCCCTGCCCTATGGAGTGGCAGCCTGCCTACAATACAAGAGAGGAGAAGAGGCTTGCTCTCCCGTACACCTTTTGCTCTTGTTGCTTTTGCTGCCTTGAAATGCTGCCCCTGTGCCATGCATGCTGCATGCCTTGGAGCCAGCTGAGGATGGACTGAAACCTCCACAAACTGTGAGCTTAATCAACCTTGCTTTTCTTAATTTTGCTTGTCAGGTGTTTTGTCTCAGGAATGAGAGAAAAGTAACCAACATCCCCACCAAGGGAGAGCGGCCATCTACAAGCCGATCCTCCTCAGCAGCTTGGACTTCTGCCCTCCACCGCCTGGAGGGGATGTCGCTGTCCTCAGGCCAGTCTGGTATTTTGTTATGGCAGCCACAGCAGACTAGTCCATGCGAGTTATGGTCCGGGATGGGGATGAGTAGGAGAGGAAGGACATACGTTGCAGCCTGGAATGCGGTGACAGCACAGGGCAGCACGGCCGCATGGGCTCCCGAGGCGGGGGCCAAGAGGGAGTGTCAGGAGCTCTCCTGTGGAAGAGCTGTTCTGAGTTCTAGAAGCCAAGGGAAATGCCTGCCTCTGGGAGGGCCCAGGAGGGTGGAGGGAGCCCCGGGGCCCTGTGCTGTCCTGCTGTGTGTGTTGCCACCACCGGGTCTTCTGCTTGAGCCAAGGGCATCCTGCAGCAGCCGGGCAAATGGGCAGCTTAGTGACTTAGTGAGACCCTGTTTCAGAATAAAAAAATAAAAAATGGAGTCGGGAATGTAGTCTGGTGCAAAGGCATGAGGTTCAATCCCCAGTGCGAGAGAGCGAGAAGAGAAAAAGAAAATGGTTTAAGTTAGGGTTCAAAGAAAGCCCACACATTATGTATAGTAGAAAAAAAATATTGTTTTTCTTTTGAAATTTGTAACCTGCAATTTTATCTTTATTTATTGTTTTTGATTATCTGATTTTATTAGTGTGTACCAGTTATACAGATTATTGGGTTTTATTTTCACAGATTTGTACATGCACATAACATACATTGATGATTTTTATTCCCATTACCACCTGCTCCCCACCTCCCCCTCTAGTTTTATGTATTTTGGGGGTCTAGTACAGTATAAAGTTGTTGCTTTTTGAGACAGGGTTTCCCTATGTGGCTCAGGCTGGTCTTGAACTGGGGCGGTCCTCCTGCCTTACTCTCGCAAGTGCTAGGATTGCAGGCATATGGCTTGCACGTAATGTAACTTGGCTATATTCACTCCCTGGCTGCTTGCCGGTACACCGTCTCTTTCCTTCCCATGGTCTTCTTGTCAAGTGAGAATCCCCCTTCTGCTTTATTTTTTATGTATTTGGCCCAGGCTCTCGCTACACAGCTTGGACTCCTGATCCTCCTGCTTTCAGCCTCCCCAGTGCTGGGATTATAGGCAGGTGCCACCATGCCCAGTCTTGGTGGCCGGCTCAGTGCACCCAAGGTGGGAGCTGGCACGGCCTGTGGTGTGAGGGATCGAATCTTTGTCCCTGTGCTTGAGGCGCTTCGTCCACTGAGCTATCTCATACCCCTCTTCCTTTCATGCCTTCATTAGCTTTAACTTACTAGGGAGAGCATGCAATATTTGTCTGAGTCTGCTTTATTTTGTTCGACATGATTACCATCAGATCCATCTGTTTTTCTGAAATTGACAAAATTTTGTACTTCTTTATGGCTGAACAATATTCCATTATGTAGATACACTACCTTTTTTTTTAATCCATTCACCTATTGGTGGCCCCAACATTGATTCTGCAGCTTGGCCATTGTGAATTGTGCAACTATAAACATAAGCAGTTGGGAATATAGCTCAGTGGCATAGCACCTGCCTGGCAAATGCAAGGTCCTGAGTTCAATTCCCACTACCAAAACAAACAAACCAACAATAAGCATGGGCATGAAGAGGAAGAGGTTCGTATAGTATACCGATTATAGTTCTTCTTTCTCCTCCTCTTCCTCTTCCCTCCTTGTGCTGGGGACGAAATCCAGAGCCTCATAAATGCTAGGCAAGTGTCCTACAACTGAACTAGGTTGGGGTTAAAAAAATTGGCCCTACTGTGCAATGATGCTGTTTAGCTTCCTTTGGTACCAGACACATGGCTTGGCATCAACTCAGTTGGATTCCCAGGTAACTGGACTCAGACACAGAGACTTCTTTAGATGGCAAACACTACGGTAGGTGTGACAACTAGAAATCTAAAGCCTGTCTCGTACTGTACCTAGACAGGAAGACTCCTGTCTGTAACAGAATGGCACTTAGTACTGCTGTACTGTGGGTATGGTTTGTCTGCTATGGTTCCTGTGTTGGAAGCCTGGTCTCTGGGATGTTAGTGTTGGAAGTGCTTCAGACCCTTTAGGGGACAGGGTCAGGTGGGAGGTCAGTAGCCCTTGGAAGAGATTAAGGCAACTTTTATGGGAGCTCTGAACTCCTGCAAGAAAAAGTTATACTAAGAGTGAGTGCAAACCTTTAAACCTCCTCTACTTCTTGTCTGGCCATATGACTTCTTCCTCCTAATGCTTTCTGGTCACTGTGATGTCGTCTGCCATAGGACCCTTCATGAAGCGGGTGATGTACAATTTGAACTTTCAGGTCACAGAACTGTGACATACATAAACCTTCCTTTATAAAATAGTCTGCCTCAGATCTTTCACTATAGTAATAGAAAAAGGGGATAACACAGATATCTATGGTGGGATTTTGCTTTTGTAATCAAACTTTCACAGAAACAGAACTTACAAGGGAACTGCTGAATAGGTGGAGTATATAATTAGAGACTATCTTACTCTTCTGAGCTTTACTTTTAAAAAGCCTAATGAAATCTAAAAAGGCCTGAGTGCAACTGGACAAAAGTTTCTGAGATAACAAAGTGCTAATGTTGTGTTTGAGGATCTACTCAGCACAGGTTGAAACTGGCTCTTCAGCAATGAACACATGTGGAGAACTGCCTGAGCAGCCCTCCATGTTGACTGAGCCCGACCCTATTTCCACGGATTGAAATGTACAGAGCTGGCCCAGACTGCTCATTATTCTTTCAATTGGCCTTAAGCAGTGTGTATCAGTCTAGCTGAGGTGCTAGTGGTAATTCTTGAAGATGGCGTGCGTGTTTCCCTGATAACCCACACCTGCTGCTCTCCAACATGAGCTGGGTCAAGACAGGATGAAGAGCCAATGCTCCACGGTGTCAGCTGGGATCGAGCCTCGAGATAGAGGCTATGACTTCCTGGGGCTTGAAAGATTACACATCAGAGCTGAAGCACCAGACCCCCAAAATATTTTTTTTTTTTTTGTCTTTTTGAGACAGGGTCTCGCTGTACAGTTCAGGCTGGCCTTGAGCTCAGTTTTGTAGCCCAGGCTGGTCTCGAACTCTCACCGATCCTCCTGCCTCAGCCTCCCGAGTGCTGGGATTACAGGTGTGCGCCACCACGCCCGGCTAAAAAGTCCCTGTTTTTTTTTTTTTTTTTTTTTTTTGGTGGGACCAAGGTTCAAACTCACAACCTTGCACTTGCCAGGCAGGCACTTGTGCCACAGAGCTATCTCCCCAGCCCCCCAAAATATTAGTTACTATGTCAATAGCATAATACAAATTCCTTCCTCTGCATATGGTGGAGGTAAATGCAGGCCTCCTACCTCCTCCAGCTCACAGTGTTCACCTGCTTCCCACAATTCCCTTTCTCAAGCCACGCCCTCCTCTCCACTGAATAAAATCTGAGTGCAGCCCTGGGTCACTCTCTTTGTTCCAAAGCCATCTTCAGAGTTGGACTTACATCCCTGGCTCTTCAATAATTACACACACACACACACACACACACACACACACACACATCTTAGTGTCTATATTTTTACCGTGGGTTGCACTGGGAGTGGTAGATTGGAATGAACTTGGTGGAATTCCAATAACATATTTCTGAGATTATGGATTCAGATTTCTTGGGCTGAAAGGAGAACGAGGAAGAGACGCCAACAAACACACTGAGAAGAGGCTGACTGAACCAGGAAGTGGCCTTTTGGTGTGACAAAATCAGAATTCCTCATGCACCATATAACTCGTCCTGAGAGAAATGCAGCCCGTGAAGAGGTATAATGACCGTCTGCATCTGCCTGAAAGGCGCCCACAACTTCCCCTTCTCACTGCCAGCCCAAAGCAGCTTCTCCCTGCTAGCCTATAAATTCCCACTAAAGCAACTGACTTCTGTATTAAAAGCATCGTTGTTTGGTCCTGAATTATACTTAGTAAAGGTGTAAAATATTGCAACACTGCTGATGACTCCTTAGGCGTATTTTGGCTAAGGGCAGATGACTGATGTCCCCTAAAACCTGGTATGAGAATTGTAGTACAGAAGCCTACTAACTGTAATCCCTGCATTTGAAACCTGAGGCAGGAGGATTGTGGGAATTCAAGGCCAGCCTTGGCTACAAAGTGAGCTCAAGGCCAGCCTGAGCTCCATAGAAAGACCCAGTCTCAAGACAAACAAACAAACACAAATAAGCAAACAGAAAAAACACCAAACAAACAAACAACAACAAAACTATTAACTGCAAATTAAAGAGACCTGCCATCTTGGTTAATGAATGTTTGCCTATAGAATAGGCCTCAATATCATTTATAGTCTGGCTTACAAAGCTCTTTTTAGAAAAAGAAATCTCTAGATAATGTGACCCAAGAATGAGAAAAATTGGAACTGGGAGTGTAGCTCGGTGGTAACTGTGGGTTTGCTCCCTGGCAGGAGAGAGAGAAAAGAGAGAGAGAGAGAGAGAGAGAGAGAGAGAGAGAGACAGAGACAGAGACAGAGACAGAGACAGAGACAGACAGAGAGACAGAGAGAGATTGAACCTTGATCTGAGTTCAAATTGAATTACTCAAAAGGAATCTTGCACTGTTTCCCATGCTTCTTCCCCCCTTCATTATGCCCTTTACGTAAGTCTAAGAAAATCCTATGTGTGATGGATCAGCGACAAGGAGAACTTGGCAATGTCATAGAAAATCTTGTCCAGGAAGCTTGGAGAACAGAATAAGTGTGGATAGTGTCAGAATGTTTCTAGGTGCCATACAGACCTCCCAAAGTGGCCCATCACCACCCTAGATGAATGTTGCAGCTACATTCCCATAGATCTTTCTAGAATTTCTAGTGTTACCCAAATGACTTGAGAAACAAACCCAGAGAGCAGGTTATATAATCCTCATGTCTGGGTATGTATTTGAGCTCCTGGAGGGACCAGCTTCCCTTCACCCATACGCTATGTTCTCTAACCTACATTTAGATCAGCCTGGATTATGGTGAAAAATCTGGACTTGGGGAATAACAGTCTTCTTCTCCCTTGGCCTTAACAGGAGGCTGAAAGAGAAAAACTTGGTTGGGACTGAAAGAGTCAAAATCAGCTCACACTGAAAAACAGGAGAAAGCAGCCCTACCTTTCGTCAGCCTGGAAGGACAAGACAGGTAAAGCCAGCTGGAAAGCCTTTCCCCTTGAGCTGCAGAGTGCTAACACGGCACTCGTACCAGCAGTGCTCCCAGGCACACCTTGCTATTTCCTTGTGCTCCCAGGGCACCCCACAGCACAATGCTATCATGACAGCAGCTCCCACGCCCTGCTTGGTCCCTGCCACTCCTAAGCCTGCTCTCAGAAACAGCCCCTTGCTCTTGGAATCCATCAGCAGGAGGCAGACCTGAGGGAAGGTGCTTCTCTCCTTCCTCTTGTCCTCCACAGTGCCCTTTACTGCCACCAGGGCAACACACTCTGGAGTCCCCAGGAGGTGCACGGGCCAGGGACAGCAGTGGGGAGAGAGGGCTGGCTCCTGGGAGTGCTCCCTGTGGTTTGCGGGAGAGGGGACAAACACGGGGGTCCACACCTGCATCTCCCCTTTTCTCCTTTTCAAGGCTCCTTTTTCCTTCTTAAGTTTGAGCTGATGTCTACCCTTCCAATCTTGTATCTTCCCTCTCTCTTTCCTATAAATGCTCCTCCTTTCCCCCCTTTTGGCTACTTGTGCATGTACAGACCTCCACATTGCTGCTATCCAAAAAATTCTTCATCTTTGTATCTATAATTCTTTGCAACCGCACTCCCTTCCCAGCACATATACTAAAATTGATTCTTTGTGACATTTTCCTATCTTGACGTAAAGGCTTGTTATGCTTGACTCCCATTGATGTGTCACTTGGCTGTGGTAATTGTTCTTCAAGTTTTTTTTACCTTTGTCCTCCATCCACGCTGGCTGCTTAAACTTCCAGGCCGTCAGAAATCTATCTGCAGTGCAAACGCTTCTTTGGATTTTTCCTTTCGTTAGGCACATTTAGTTTAAAACATTTAAGAATATTATTTGCCCATCTGCACCTCTACGAGAAGCAGCCTCCTGGTCCCTTCCTTACAGCCTTCGTTTCTGTCCTGACCCACAGCACTACTGAGCCCGGGAGTGAAGCGGATCAACCTTGGGTGCTGGGACCTTTGTTTCTACTCTTACTACAGAAGCACAGTCTTGGCATCGCTGAGAACCCTTCCAACCGCCAGCCTTTCTTTCGTTTATATTTCAATTAATTAATTAGCTAATTTTGCAGTGGGCACCAAACCCAGGACCTTTGAACATTGTGCAGTCTTCATTTGTGGTTGCTGTGTGTGGGTGCCGCACACACATTTACCATAAAACTCACTGTTTCCCAGAGCCCTCTGCTTTGCTCAGGGAACTGTGGAAACTGCAGCTTCTACCCACCCCTGGCTGCTTCCCGGTAGCAGAGCTGGGTAGAAGCTCACAGCTGCCCCTGCAGATGCCAGGCTGTGCTTGGTGTCGGGGTGGAGGTGGGGGTGTCGTCCACAGTCATCCTGCTGGAGCCCCCAACTACAGATCTCTTGCTGCAGGAACTGCAGCTCCCCGGAGCCAACTCGCTGAGAGCCCCAGACAGGTCAGGGTGAGTTAGCACAGCTGGGACCCAGCCTCTGCCTCTGAGAGCCTCAGTAATCAAGGTGCTGGGCCAGGACAGGCAGGCGAGTAGGTGGGGTCCTGAAGTCATCCTGGGTCTTTCCAGATTCTCCTTGGAAATGAACTGGAAGGATCAAAGTCTTGGGCCTCCCCAAGGGGTGCTAAATTGGCATATTCCTCCATTGCCCGATGCCTGCCTGGATCCTCTACCCCAGCGTCATGATGATTCCAGCGCGAAGCACCGCTGTCCCCTAGGGAGTCCCCAACCCTGCATGGGTCTGCGGGGCACCCCTCCTCTGTTGGTCCGCCTCTTCTTCCACTTCTGTAGTGTTTTGGAGATTTGTGTGAGTGATCCTAGACTTTAGCTTCTGAGAAGATAACGTAAGGTTATTTTTAGTCAGGTTAATTTTATGATGACTCCTTTACAATTCCCTTCCCGTACCACACCACGTAGAAGAAAAGTATGTGCTGTACAAACTAAATATGGGAGAAAACAGAAGAGGGCGTTGTCAATATTCTCACACTTGCAAATAGCACTTTCTCCTCCCAGAATCGTATCTCCAGGTATTCCTTTAAACCCCAGGGTTCAGCGCCTGCGCAGTGAGCAGAAACAGTGATTCTCCAGGAAGTTACCAGCATGCTGTTCAGGTTCGGTTACCCAGGGCAGCCCAGGTTCAGTTCCAAGACATGGGCAAGCTGGTGAATTCTCTGGTTCACTGCCTGGCGACCTGGTGCTCTTCCCAGGCCACACTGGGCTCAGTTAGGCACAGACTAAGCTTCTCTACATGCTTTGGGGAAAGCCCAGGTAAGCTGAAAGCTAGTATTCTCAGTTAAGTTTACAATGAAGCCTGCATTTTTTAAATAATTGGTAGTCGGAATTGAACTCAGGATCTTGGCTTGCTAGGCAGGTGCTGTGCCGCTGAGCTAGATCCCCGGCGCTGCATTTTGTGTGTTAATAATAGATTCCACTTATCACACTAGCTTGGAGTTTCACTGTACTTTCTTATTAACTGATTTAATATCTGCCATCCCAAGGGTTTCCTCCCTTGGGTCCTTCAGGAACCTCCCCCACTGCCTTCCCCCACTGCTGAGGTCCCCGAACAAGCGGGACCGAGGGGGCTGAGGCTGTCAGTAGGCACCTGAAGGGTGGGTGGGAGCTCCTTGGTGTGTATGTTCTACTCAAGGAATGTCTCCAGAACCCTCCTCCAAAGGTCCCTGCGCAGGAAGTGACCTCTGTGGTCAGTGTGGCATCCCCTCCCTCTAGGTGCCATCTCTAGAGCTTTTCATTCATAGGCCACTGATGTCCACGTCCCCAGCTGCTACTTTAGTATAACACTGGAATTTCTATACGTCATTGTTTACTTCATGCTTTGGGTTACTTTTATTTTCCTGGTTTTGATTTCCTAGCTTCCCCTGATATCTCATGTCCTCCCTCGTCCCCAGCTTTCTTTCTTGGAGTCACAGGATTTCCATAGTGAGCTCTGGCTCCCACCCACCCACCCTCCCTGTCTGTCTCCTCAACTCCTCTGGGTGGTGTCCTTCCCACCTTTCCTCCTTTGCAGGCTTCAGACAAAGGAGAGCCATGGTCCTCTCACTTCTGTGAGCTCTCTTTGCCCTACTTTTCCTTATCCTCTTAATATCCTGAAGGTCACCTTTTCTGTTCTTCACCCACCACAAAGTGAAATCCATCTTCTTTATTTTCACCCGGAAGCCTTTCCAGAACACCTCCTCCGTCTTTTACGATACCCGTGCTTACCCTCAAATAACTCTTCCCTGCATTACTCAGGCAGATGAAAATAACTTCATTGCTCCTCTTTCCCCTTCTGGGACCTGCTGGCAGGCCGAGCTCTGCACATCTCCTTTCGATGACAAAGCAGGCTGGGACTATTTCCTCACTGCTTATTAACTGCCAACGCCAGGCACCGCTCACCTTGCACGCTTACACCTTTCTCCTTTGCCATATTCTCAATGTCACACTGCACTCAGGAATTGGAATCACACCTGTGTGTGTTCTATCTCCTGTAAATGAAAATTATCTAACGTTTGCTTAACCCTAAATTCCCCTTTGACATAATTTGATTCCAGCCAGACTCCCTGTGATCTGCACTGTGTTTTTTTGTTTTGTTTCAAGACAAGGTCTTGCTGCATACTCCAGGCTGGCCTTGAACTCCCAAAGCTCCTACCCTGGTCTCCCAAGTGCTGCGGTCAGTGTCCTTTACTAGAGCTATTTAACATTTCATGATGCCTTTTTAAATCAATGTGATAAGAGAAAAATTTTGAGGTGTCCTAAATTTAGTTATAAGAGTTGAAAAATGGAGAGGAGGAAAGATGGAAGAGGTATATGTGTTTTAAAAAATTCGCTCATATCTCATAGTTCAAGCCATGGACAATTTAGTGACTTAGTGAGACCCTGTTTCAAAATAAAAAGTATAAAAAAAAGGAGAAATGTAGATTAATGCAAAGGTTCAATTGCCAGGATGTATTATGAATTTAGCCTGGCAAGTGCAAGGTCCTGAGATCTATCCCTGGCTCTGAAAAAAAAAAAAAAAAAAGTCATATTATGAATTTAGACTGTCTCTTCAAGTATCTGTGGAAAATTACTACTATATATAATACATTAAGCCTTTACATTCCATATGAAAAACATTTGTTGACTCCCAATGAAAGGCTACTAAGAATGAACAACAAAAGATTAACATGTCTGAACTTGAAAAATTGAAAATACTTCCTCTATTAATAATGACCTACTTGGTGAAAGTAGAAAATGGGAACCAACCTAAATGTTCAACATTAGAGCCTATAGAATGCTACGCAGTTGTGAAAATAATGCCATAGGATCCCTTTTCTCCTTCTGCCTGTGTCGTTGAGGCTTCTTGTTGACCACTAGGCACTGATGTTCTCTCCAACACCTAACTTCTAAAATGCGAAGCCTCGGATCGATGGCTGGGAGGTGCCCTGCGGACTGCTCCGCGTGGTGGCTGGCACCGCCCCCCAGGGCCGGCCTCCTCCGATAGCTGAGGGCAAGCGCGGGCCTGGTGAGGAGGGCCAGGTGCGAATGGCTCGGGGAGATTTCTGCTTGGTTCGGGAGTGGCTGTGCAACCTTAGAAAGGTGAGGCGAGGAAGTTTCTCCTTTCCTGTAGCGCCTTGTTTACAAAAGGTTTCAGCTGAGAACGGCTCATGTCTTTGTGGTGATGTGCTGATCTGGAGCTCTGTGCTTGCCCAAAGTAACTTCCTTTCCAGAAGAAAAACAAAAGTGTAATGTCTCCTGCTACGCCTTGAACATCCAGAACGGGGGAGCACTGCGCACTGCAACAGCGAAGTGGGGACTGCAAGGGCTCAGGGCGCCTTAGCTCTCTGCCGCTGTGCTGAAAGGCGATTAAGGGAGGGAAGCTCTCTGGGACTCAGTTTGATAGGTTTCCGTCCGTGGTCAGCTAGCTCTGCTGCTTTCAGGCTGTGGTGAGGCATCGCGGTGGGTGGCAGGGCCTGACAGAGCACGGCTGCTCACTTTATGGCATCCAGAGAACCGAAACAAAGGTGGGGCACAAGGCACACCCTTGAAGGCCTGGCTGCCTGACAAGGCTCCACATCTGCACAGCCCAGTCCGCAGCTCTTGATCCAGCTGCATCTGGAGGCCCCAGCTAGGAGCAGTGCTGCACCTGGGGCCAGCCCTTTAATAGGTGAGCCTTGGGGACACGGGAAGGGGCTTTTTTTTTTTTTTTTTGTCTTTACCTAAAAGTTTTATTCTAAAGAGAATAAAAAAATAGGGCTGGCCAAATAGCTCAGCGGATTAAGGTGTCTGCAAGCAGGCGCAGGGCTCGGGTTTGATCCCCTGGCCTGCCCTTCCGGTCCTGTCTCAGGAGCGCACTGAGACACTAATTGAGACTGGGTGTGTTTGCACTTGCCTGTAATCCCAGTTCTTGGGAGGCTGTAAACAGGGATATCACTATGAGTCCGATCCAGTAGTGAGACCCTGAACACCTCGTAGACCCTTCCCTAAAATGAGAGGGAGAGAGAGAATATAAAAAGTAAAAATTAGAGACAACGCAAAATTTCAAGAACAAAGATAGAAATTCAACGATGGTTATATTGCATATCGTTGTCTTCAAAGTAGTGGTTCAGATTATCAGATATAAATATGCAAAACTGGTCAGAAACGCACTTCACTTTCATGACAGTATCAAGCCAGACCTAGTTACTAGTGACATACACCATCCAGGGAGGCACTGAATGAGGTGCAGAGAAGTCAGATGGACCACGGCCCACAGAGATACTGAAAAGCTTTGCGAGACCAGCACAGTTGCTGATTGAAATGTGGCTTTTATAGGAATGAGAATGATGTCTGTAAGGTCAGTGCTTGGAGGCTGAGGCAGGAGGGTCACTGCAAGTTCAAGGCCAACCTGGGCTACATGGTGAACTCAAGGGCAGCCTGAACTATGTAGTGAGAGGAAAGAGAGAGAGAGAGAGAGAGAGAGAGAGAGAGAGAGAGAGATTGAAACTGGATTCTCTTGGAATGCCTGGCATATGTGATTTCCTAAGTCTGTACAATCATAGTGGGAAATCAGAGAGATACTGTGTCCCATGAAGAAGAATACCCTAGGGACTGCTTATGCTTGGGAAAGCTAGAAGAAGTTGAAAAAGTAGACTGATGATATGAGAAATCTAAGAAAACTGGAGTCTGAGGAGTATTTAAAATTAATTTTTATTTAAAAACTTTATTGTAAAAAATTTGGAAAATGTCAAAAAATAAACCAGCTGTAGTCCCATCACATTGAAGTGACAGCTCCTAAGGTTTTATCCTATCCATCTAGTCTTTTAATGTTGAATATATAATTTTTAAGAAAGATAGTAAAATACATGCAACATAGAGTTTACCGCTGCCAAGTGTAGAATGGGGGACATTAAATACTTGTACATTGGCAGTCATCACCGTAAAGAACTCATCTTACCCAACTGAAACTCTTAAACAGAAATGTCTCCGTGCCCCTCCTCCTCGCTATTCTAGTCCCTGTCTTAACTGAATGCTCAGTTTTTGTGTAAAATTGAAATAATACAGCCCTGCCATGCTCCTTTCATGATATAGCCTGTGGATTTTGTTTCTCTCTTTTTAAAGAAAAAATTATGCAACTGAGCTATATCTCCTTGGCCTCTAATTTTATGTATTTAGTACATGATTTCACTAGGAAGCTTGAACTCCGGGGCCCACACAGTGTAGGGCACCAGGGATTGAACCTGGGTCCATGTGCTTGCCAGGCAAGCCCTTAGACCACTGAGCTACCTGCGCAGCCCTATTTCTTTCTTTTCTTTTTCATCTATGTGCATGTACACACAAGTCCGTGGGTAGAGGATATACTGTTGAAAGTGTAAGGGACTCAGTAGAATAAATTTCTATTGACACCTGTCTGACAAAAGACGAATTCTTTCACACAGCAATTTACTTCTCTACTTTGGTGGAGGAGCTACATTAGAATAAAAATTTTGAAAGTTTCTTGTCACTTCAGTCAGTTTTCTGAGACTACCTTAATACCACAAAGATATGTGCCAACATTCTACATTGTTTTCCTTGTGTGACGGGTGGGGTGACGCAGGACTGTAACACAAAGGAGCCTGCAGGCATGAATAACTGTTTCCTAGGGGAGGGACAAGAGTTTTGGCTTTAATTCTACCATTACTTGTTTGGACAAATTTAGATGTAGAAAAATCTGGGTGCTATTGGCTTTCACCCTAAAACATGTACTGGGGCAGTCAGAGTTCCATGAGAAGAGAGAAATTATATGATCACTTGAACAGGAAAAACTTAACAGAATTATTGATGGTACCAGATAATTGGGATAGCAAGGAAGTAGCCATTAGCAAAAAGTAAGATGGTGTTTATCATGACCACAAAAAACACAATCTGGGTTGCCATTATCCCCAATACTGAAATCTCCACAAATCAAAATTTCTAAAATGTAAAATCCAGAAAAGTCATAAGCCCCAAAAGTTAAAATACTGAATGGTGAAGTGCAAATCTCCAACATATCAATTCCTGTTAAAAAAAAAAAAAAAAAAA
>PVJA010008619.1:0-63764 GCA_004027025.1 Myocastor coypus | reverse complement strand
CTCTTCTCCCCTTCCCTTTCCTTTCTTCCCTCTCCCCCTCCCTCCTCCCTCCCTCCCTCCCTCCCTCTCTCCCTTCCTTCCTTCCCTTCCCCCTCCCTCCCCCTGCTGGCCTTCTCCCCTGGCCCCTAGGAATGGGCTCACAAGCTGCCTGGTGTAGGAGGCTGTGCTGACCACACACCTTTGAATCTCACAGCAGGACCCCATTTGACCACAGCCCACCTGCCACCTGGAGTTACTGCCATTCCTAAGCTTGTGTGATTCATTGTGTCCCAGTCAAATGCTGATTCCCAGAAGTCTCAGGCCAGGGCACCACCAGGACCAGGGAGTCCAAGAGGCCTGGCCCACTCCTGACTTCCTCATAAGGTGTCTCTGTGGTCCTTTGCTGGCCGCTTAACCTCTCCAAACTCAATTCTTCATCTGTAAGAGGGGAAAGAATGCCTGCACCACAGTAACTGGGAACGAAGTGCATCGAAGTCCAGTGTGGTGGGCCATGGAGGCTGAGGCAGGAGGATGGCAAGTTCGAGCCAAGCCTGGGCAACGTAGTGAGAGCCCTTCTCAATAAAACAAAACAAAATCAAAAGAGAGCACATATGTCACATGCCCCACGGAAAGTCTAGCACACAGGCAGGGTTTTGTGGATCTTAGATATCTTTATTTCTCTGGCCGAACCTGAAGCATGAGGGAGGAAAGAGGCTGGTGGCCTCGGGTGATAAGATAGTGACTAGAAATGGAGGGAAAGTTACTTCAGAGGCTCAGAGGGGCAGCCCCAGCCCAGCTCCATCTCAGCCCGCCACAAGCCTGGTCCCTTCTTTCTAGGGCTCCTCAGTGCCACCTATCCCTGTGTTCACAAGGAGAGCATTGCATCCGGATAGAGTTATAGAAGGGGACTCTTGCGCTCCGTCAGGATAAGTGTTTACTTCACGTGAGTGTGTGAGTGTGAGTGTGTGTGTGTGAGTGTGAGTGTGAGTGTGTGTCCTTGGCTGAGCTACTGTCACCCGCCCTTTGGAATTCATTCCTTTGTTCACATCATCAGATACAATTCTGTTTTGTGTCATCACATTTTTTTAAATAATTAATTTAATTTTAAAGAGTAAAAATAGAAACAAAGATAGAAAAACAGTAACAAGCAAGAGTACATATAGTACAGAATTTCAAAACAAGAAAAATTTAGCAACGATTGTATTACCTATTTTCATCATCAAATCTGTTTAGATTAATAGATATAGGTATGTAAGATTGTTCAAACAATTAAACATTAACACTTTCAATAAACATTATTTTTAAAATTCTTCCAAATGCATTTTGTATTTAAGTCATTCTTCTAAAAAAAAAAAATTATAGGGGTTGAGGATGCAGAAAATACAAGATCCTGAGGTTGATTCCTGGTACGACTCCGAATTTATTTATTTATTTGTTTGTTTGTTTAATCTTCTTTTGAATCCTTACACTAGGGAGACTATAAGACGTTTGCATATGTAGGTCTGGTTTATTTCACCTATGAGTATATGTTCAAGATACATCCATTTATATATGAAATCTTCTAGTTTGTCATTCTTTATAGCTGAGTAATAAATTATCTTTTGCAACAATTCTTCAGATGATGGGCATTTTGGTTGTTTCCAATATTTGGCTATCACAAACTGGGCTGCTATGAACATAGGAGCAAAGGTATCACTATGATATGATCATCATCACATTAGAATGTTCGGGAACTGCTGCTTCTCCTAGCGCCTTCCGCTGCACATGCGTCCTCTCGAGCCTTCCCCAGCGCACGACGTTGTATTTTGACGCTGTCTTCCGCTTCCTCTACAGAAGCCATTCCCTTGGGTGTTCGCGGTTTCTGTGTGATCAGGGCTTGTATTGTAGCTTTTCCTTAAATACTGGGCGATCCTGGGCACCTGCTTGTGGTTGGGCCAGGGGATCCCCGTTTGCTTTCCACGGGATTCCTTGGGGCCTTGGCTGGGACTCTGCTCGGCCCTTTTATTTTTCCGCGGGCTCAGTCCCTGGCTCCGCTAGCTCCGCGCTCCCTTCCTGTTTTCAGGGCCAATACAGAGAAGCCCTCCTCCGTCCTCCTTTGCCTCCTCTTGCCTCCCCTCCTCCTTTTCCTCCTCCTCTGCCTCCTCCTCTTCTTCCCTCTCATCCTCCCACAAAGTGTGTCACCCCATAACTGCAGGAGAGCTTGGCTGGAGGAGACCTGACCCCACGCAAAATGTCTTTAGCCCGGGCGCTTTTGTGTCTGTTTCCGCCATTGCTAGGAACAACTGGCAAATTCAGTGTTTCTCCTCTTTTTCAGATGCAGGAACTGGGGGCCCTCTGCCGCTCCACGCCATCTCTGGCTCCGCCTCGGCAGCAGAGCCAGCACACGCTTCCACAGTTTCGCACCTGGCATGCACTGCACTGCAGATCCAGCCGGGGCCTGGCCGGAAGCTTTCCATTTGCCTACTTGGCAGGTGGGTGTGAGCAGCGAGGTCCCCAGGCTCGTGCTGAGTAGAAGGAGAAGCATAGTTCAGCGGGGCAGGACCTAGGACATCTAGGGAGGTTTGGGGTGGGGCACGGCGCCTGGTTCCAGGGTCCCAAGGGGCTGCCATCCGCAGTGCCATGAACACCTGCCATATTTGGTGTCTTTGCCGCTCTGGCCCAGAGCCCAATTCCAGGGAGAAGCCAGGGGTCTAGCACACGTTTCTATCTTGCTGTCCCCTGCTGGAGGCCCGCCCCTCATCCCGTCACTGCCAGCCATGCAGCCAGACCTGTGGAGGTGACGCCCCTGGATTTCCACGGTGCCCCCAGCTACCAGCTGCCAGGGCTCTGCCCAGTCTGCGTGACGCGGCCTTCTGAGCGAGAGGTGAGAGGTGACAGCAGGACACTGAGTCACCAGGCGACGTTTCCACCATCGCTGAAGAAATCGAACATCACCCTCTGGAGGCAAGATGACAACGGGGCACCGGTGGCCAGTGGCCGGAGTGGGGTCGGGGTCAGCGACCACCTCCGGGCGCGAGGCGAAGGCACCTGGAGCGCCTGCGCCCATCCCGCCCGCTTCCCGGGCTCCGGCCTCCCAGTAGCGCTGGGAACTCGAGGCCAGGCGCCTCACGCCTCTGACCGCTTCTGCAGGCCGTTGCCATCCCAGCACTTACAACCCCACCAGCAGCTTCCAGGGAAACCGGTCTGAGCCAGCCTGTGTTGTAAACTCGGGGATCTCTGCCGCAGTTGGGCTCCTGCGTTTGCGTAATGCCTGCTTTCTCCCTGGTGAAAGGCACGGGGGTGATCGGTTAGAAATTTCGTAACCGAGCACTTGCCTCATTCGCTGTCTGGGAGCAGCACAGGCCTTGCCCGTAACGGAAGAGGCGCCCTAGCGCGGCCACAGGTCCGCTCTGTGGCTCCTGACTGCAAAGGTGGCGCGGGGCGGGGGGAGGGGGGCGGCAGTGGGCGTAAATAATGGATGAAGAGCTGCTCCGACGACAGCCTATTCATCCCGCAGCCTCAAAATGAAAACACGCCGCTGATGACTCATTGGATAATAGTAAATATGACGGCTCATAAAACCACCGGCTCCCCGGGGGGCCGTGCGGCCGCCTCTGGCCCATCTTGAGCGTGCTGTGTGTTGTGTGCGGAAGCAGCCAATTTAAACCGCCCCGGCCTCTGGGTGGAGGGCTCTGCGGGGTGGGGACTTGGTATGAGTTAGGGGTACAGAGATGGGTAGCCCTCCAACCAGGGATGCTCCTCTGTCGCCGCATGGGACATCAGGCCTGCTGCCACCTCTGCACAGGTCCCCTGGGGGGCCCGGATGTTATATGGGCCTCAAGAAGAGGAGGGCACTGACCTCGGCCCCAGGGAGCCCGAAGCAAAGAGAAGTGACTGACGTAAAGTAAGGGTTCAGAGCCCAACCTGGAGAGGAATAAAGAGCAGAAACACAGCTCCAGAGATGTGCTTTCTCCAGGAAGAGGGCAGCAGTGTGGGTACAGGTGACAGTCTCCAAGCGTGGAGGCCACTTGGGCTGAGGCTGAGCTGCGTCCTGAGGACATCTCCAGGGTTTCACTGGGAGCCAGGAGGGGATGTGGGCAGGAAGAGGGGGGCAGAGTCCTCCAGGATGGCAGCACCTGAGTAGCTCAGATCTGAGTTTATATTCTATTCTAAGCACTTGGCTGCAGACCTCACGAGAGATCTCCACAACAGGCACCAGAAGCTTCCGTGGCTGTGTGACTCTGGGCAGGTCCCCCGCCCTCTCTGATCTTTAGTTTCCTTAACAGCCTAATGGCAGTATTGATGCTTAATCTGACCACATCCACAGCGTGAAAGGATGAATCCAACAATCAACTAAGGAATCCATATGTTTATGCAAGAAATGCCAGGCACTGTGCTAGATGCTGGGGAGACAAGGACCAATGGGACCGGTCTTACCCTTGAACAGCTCACAGCTCACAGCATTGTCATTCACAGCCATGTGCAAATGTAACAGTGTTGTGTGTGACATCACAGGAGTGGAATGAACCAGGCCTCCTACGGTTTCTTCCCGAGGGTAGGCTATGTATCAGCCCTTTCTATGCTTGGGCAGTTGAAGAGAAGCACTCATTCATATCCTCCTCCCTCCTTCCGGCCTCAGCAGTAAGGATGGAGGAGCAGCAGGCGCTTGAGGGCCCCTGGGTCAGCTGTCCCAGCACCTGTGTAAATCCCAGGCTCCGCAACACCCCTGTGATCCTGATTGCTTTCCCAGCAGGAAGTGAACTCTCCATAACTTTCCTATCACAGCTGAGCCAATGAGAAGAAGACAAGACCGGAAGCTGAGGGGCTCCTTGCACTCAAGGCCCTTCCAGTCTCTGTCCCCGCACCAGCCCTCTGGAGCCTGTGATTGAACGTGTGACATGGCAGAACTACACCTGCTTCCAGAACTACACCTGGCAGCTTTGGGAGTTGCAAAGAGGCCTTACCCCTGTCTCCAGCTCCACCTTCTCTGCCACTGTTACTGCCACTGTGACCACTGGCTCCAGAGATCAGGCCAATAGGAAGATGAGGCCTGGGCACCCAGGTCCTCACCGGGCATGGCTCTGCAGTTCCTGGACTCTGACCACTGCACTCACTCTGGGTCCAGTCAGGCCCTGAGGTGCTGCTTCTCAGACATGATCCTGCAGCAGAGCCAGCTGGGCACTTATCATAGCCCAGACAGAGGAGAGGAGATTTATTTTGCTTCATGTGTTTCAGTCCATGGTGAATGGGCTCCCAGGCAGGAAAGCCTGGTAGAGGGCGTAGTGGAGGAGAGCTGCTTGTCACATGGCAGACAGGAAGTAAAGGTGTCAACATAGGACCTGGGAAGGGAAAGAAGTTCTTCCAGGTCAAACTCTCAGTGACCCACTTCTTCCAACAAGTCTCAGCTGCCTAAGCAAGATGCACACTGTGGCAGAGCTGTGTGCTCTCCTAGGGCCGCCAGTCAGAGAATCTGCACAGATTCCCCTGGAGAACCCTGCTGCAGTTCAGAGCAGGAGCTGTGCAGTTGTCTAATATGCAGCACCGCTGGATGTCATGTGCCTGCCCTAGTACTTGGCTTTCACAGCCAGCTTCTTACCTGCAGCCTGGAGCTGGTCACTGCTGGAACATCTTCTCTTTACTGTGCAGGATCGATCACCCGTGTTTTGAGCCTCTGAATCACTGAGTAAGGGGTAGCTCAGCTTGCTGGAGAGAGCCCACAGAACAGGGACACAGTGGGCCTGCACGGTGGTTTCTATCTAGGCATCCCCCTAAAACCTAATGCAATCTTAGGCAGGGCTTTGGAAAGGCAGTGGGATTATGGGAGCTTATAACTGACTTGCTGGAAGAGAGAGGGCCAGAAGCCGTGGATCACTGTGCGAGTGGCCCAGGAGGGTTTGACTCCCTTTTGACTCTCTGCTCCCTGTCCGGCATGCTGTGAGCAGCTGCCTTCCCAGAGGAAGTGGGAGGCACTTCGTGGTGGAGTTGTACACTACCCTGTGGTGGTGCCCTGTGGAGAAGTCAGCTCTAGAATCCCTCCTCACATGGAGTGCCCTGAAAATCACGCCCGCAGCTCTCCGGCTCTGCGGCCACTGTGTGGGTCCCCTATGGACATTATCCTAAGATCACTTCCTGTAGAAAGTCCACCCACTCTGCACGCACCCTTCCCAGCCAGAGCCTATGCACCCGTGCCCCCTGGACCACTTGAGTCCTCCTGTTATTTTGTAACTCTTCTCTGCTTCCGTCTCCTCCCTCCCACCTCTGTTCCCCTGGTTGGAGGTCCATGAGGACTAGAGCTTCATTTTATTGGCAGTCAGCACTGGTTGACTGAGTGTTTAAGGCACCACCTGAGTGTCCATGTCCAGTTGGCAGAAACTAAGCACATTTTGCAAAACATGTCTCAAGAGCAAGTCTATTTTTCCCTGCCTGTGGATCCCCCAGGCCCTCGTAGGATCCCTGTAGCTGCTCCTGTGGGTGACACCTGTGACCACCACGAGGGCCCTCCACAGAGCCCAGCTGTGACAGCTGTAGAGCCCACCTGTCTTCCAATCCTATAGTAGAGCTCTGCCCTACAGACTCACTCCAGGCTCCGGGTCTGGCACCCTGCTTGTCCCTGGCTGGGAGCATCAGGTGCAGCCTTGAAGGGACCCACTGTGGTCCCTGAGGACCTGTCCTACCTTGGCCCTGGGGCACAGAGCCCTGAGAAGCTGGGCACTGTACTTCTCTGAGACCCAGCTTCTCTTCTGCAAAACAAGAATAATATGAATGGTAGCCTTGTAAGGCCTTATGAGGATGGAAGCAGGCATACTGGTGTGTGTTTATGTGTGCGTATCTGCGGTACAGAAACATTATGTTCACAGCGGGGTGTCGACACTGTGCGCAGCACCTCTTAATTTGTATTCTCCTTCCCTTCTTTCCCCATCCCTCCATCATCTTCACCAAAGACCGATTTCCCTGTGTCCTCATGTCTGCCATTTCTTGGGCTCTTTTGCTCCTTTATGCGTCATGTTTCTCATGTAAAAGCAGCGTGTGGTGTTTAAGCTTCTGGGTCCAATTTCTTTCACTTGCCATTAGTCAGATCCGTCCCTTTCCCTACAAAAGACTCAATAACTGAGATATTTATAGTGTGTAGGATGCTACAGTGTACAAGGGAAGTGTTCAGTAAGCAGTGTCAGTTGGGTGGATGGAGATGGAGAAGAAGAAGGAGGGGAAGGAGAGAAAGAGAAGAGGGGGAGAGGAAGAGGAGAAGGGGAAGGAGGAGGACAAAGAGGAAGAGGAGGAGACGAAGAAGAGAGCAGGAGGAGGAGGGCGTTATGCTACCCCCCATACTTTGCCCACCTACTGGAATCCAGGCTCCTTGGAGGCCAGGGCTGGCTGGGACACTCAGACATCTTTTTCATTTTCTGGGATCCTTCCCTGGGACCCGCCTTCTGCCGTCTCCCAGGGCCTCAGCACCTATCTGTCCCGAGTGCCTCTGTCCGCTGGGACACTATCCTGGAACCTTCCTGGCTCCACTGGTGCAGCAAGCCCCTGTCTCCGGCCGCTGCTGTCCCTAGGGTTCACTGCCCCTGTCCCAGTCCTCAGACTCCACCCTTAAACACTAGAGTACTCCTAGACAACCTTGCACCTTCCTGCTCCCCTATCCAAATAAATCACCAAGCAAAAGGCCCCACCAGCTTCTGCACACTGCCGCCTCCCACTCCTTCTTACCCCCTGCCTGTCATCCAGGAGAGGTGCAGCGCAGAGGCTGTCCACGCCTACACTCCACTACCTTTTCACGCCTATCCCCTTGTTCTGGTGGCACTGGGGGACTGGAGGACTGAGCGTGGTTCTTGCTTGTTGTATTACATTTCTCTCCAACCATGGAAACAGGAAAAAAGTCCCAAGTCCAGTACTTCCGAGGTCCCTCTGGACCCCTTTCCTTCCCATCTGGTGACAGAAGGAAGAAAGCCACACAGAGCTAGACCACTGGCTTCCGTGGCTGGTTTTCCAAAGCTCACCACCCGGGCTATACACAGTGCTGATCCAAAGCCTTACGGGGGACAGCGGAATATATCAAATGTTACGAGGCTGAGTTTGGGAAGCAAAGAAATAAATTGTTACTATTATGGATAAAGCAATTATCATAAATCTATTTTTAATCTCCTCTTTCTTTTACAATCATCAAGGCTGTCTTTTGATAAGAGGAAGCACCTAGGCTTTGGTATGAGGGAATTGCAAAAAGCTCTCCTCCTAGTAAAAAATGCTAATTGAGCAGCCACTTATTTTTTTTTTAAACTTTCATTAACTGCATTAGTCTGCATTAACACCTTTTAAAACCTCTTTAAAATGGTGTTAAATTCACTTTCTTTAATCTCTTCTTTTTTAGGAGTGTGGAATCACTTTGATCTTCATCTTCATCTTTTCCTTGATGACAACTTGGGGTTTAATTTGTAGTTCGGAATTGAAATGCAGATTTGCCATTACCCACAATCCCCGCCTCGCTGTATCCTTCCCAGGTGGTGGGAGCTAGATTAACACTAGTGTCGCGTGTCCCTGGCCACCAAGCACCCTTCCCACTCCCTTCCAGTTCTCATGGGAGGCCGGGGGAGGTTGGCTGCTCTCCTGTAAGTTCTGGGCATTCAGGTCAAGCATTCGGTCCTGGGTCATGATAAACGACCCCTCCAGGTGTACACACTGTTCACTCCCTAATCGCCTGAATGTTATATTCCTTTGTCCCTTGTCTCAGTGTCTTAATGTTGAGGAGGCTACAGATATTTTCAAGAGAAAAAAACCATAAAACTATGCTAGTTTCTCACTAAGTTAATCATAGCATTACTATGTGATCCTGCAGTTCTACTCCCAGGAGTAGTCCTTACCTAAAAGGATTGAAACCAAGTGTTAAAAAAGACCCATCTATGACATTCATAGCAGCGTTATTCAAAATATCCAAAAGATGGAAGATGAATAAGCCACGTCTAACGATAGATGAATAGGCCAACAGGATAGGATTTATATAGACAGAAAGGAAGCCCTCAGGCCGCAGTTGATAGTTCAACACCAAGCAAGCTGGTCTGAGGTGTGGTGGGAAGAGTCAAGGGACCCCCTTGCCATGCAAATTCACATGGAAAGTTGAGACTCTTCAGTAACAACAAAAATCAATAAAACCCACGCAATGTACTATTGTCAAAAGGAGCCAGGACTCCACTGAGGAGAGGTCAGTGACAGAACCACGTGATTCATGCATGGATTCCAACTGGAGGTGGGAAGACACCCAGACAGTGACCTGGAGAAGCCACCCCGTTTGTGGAATTAATTAGTAAGAGCCAAGAAGGGTTTGGCACAGTCAAACTTAGATGAAGTTGAAATCGCTGACACAGAGGACAGCTTGACACAGATGACAAAAACAAAGATGGCGGAAGTTAGACACGAGCTACTAGTTATCAAAGTCGTCCACTGAGAGTGACAGGCATTTCCGGGTCTCAAGATCCCAGCCAAGGATGATGAAGGTGTGTTAAGGTGTCCCTGAAATGAAGATCCAAAGCATCGCATGGCTTCCCAGGAAAGTTTGCTTCTGAATAAACACAACTGAGCACGGCAGGGTGCGCTATTGAACTTCTCGGCTAAGGGAAAAGTGTATCTTTGACATCAAGAGACTGAATGCAAGCCGGGCGTGGTGGCTCACACTTGTAATCCCAGCACTTAGGAGGCTGAGGCAGGAGGATTGGTGCAAGTTCGGGACCAGCCTGGGCTACAAAAGTGAGCTCAAGGCCAGCCTCAACTGCATAACGAGACCTTGTCTCAAAAAGACAAAAAAAAAAAAAAGAGACTGAATGCAAATCCCCTACAGGTGCTGTGGTGAAATCAGGCCAACTCCAGGCTTCTCCATAGCTACAATCAATTTTAGAAGACAAGAGAGTAAGGTTCCCGAGCTCTGGGGACAGTGGGGTGGCATTAAGACACTGTACACAGAACAGCTGTCAGACTGTCATTCAAGAGCAGACGGACATTCTCCAATGTAAAAGAAGCCACGAGAGCCTCACCAGGAGCCTGAGGCGGGGGGGCACTTCCTAAGGCAGTCCTGCGAACGCACTCTCAATAAAAGCAGCGGTTTCAGGAAAGGATTCAGAAGGGCTGGTGGGGACCATGGGACCCATATGAAACATGAATTCCGTTGAGGAACGCCCATGGGAGCTGTGGTGATCAACTATTAAACACTGGTAACCTGCTTAACATAGTAACGCAACTATTAAAAAGTAGAAATATAGCACCCGGTATGCAAACACAAATGTCTCCTCATAGGGAGTGAAGGATTAATGGGTATTGTTTATGGTGCCGACAGGTAGTCAAGAGAATAATGAATACATTGTGAGCTCTTTTGCATAATTTCTTTAGCCTCATAGGAGTCACGTTAAATTCTGTGTGTGTGTGTGTGTGTGTGTGTGTGCGCGCGCATGTGCGCACACATGGAATTGCTTTTGCTTTATTTATTTGTTTGTTTATTTATTTATTTATTTAAATTTTTGAGGCAGCTAAGGTTTTCCTAAGTTTCTCCGTTGCCTGAGATGAGCTCAAATGTTCCATCCTCCTGCCTCAGCCTCCTAGCGTGCTGGGATTACAGGAATGCGCCACCACTCCTGGCTGAAACCTATATTTTAAGGAGGAAAAAAGAAAAACCGCATCTGGTTTGCCAACATAGTTGGTGGTAGAGTGCTTGTCTAGCAGGTGCAAAGCTCTGGGTTTAATCCCCATGAGTGAAAACAGAAAATTCTTGAAAATTAAATGTTCACCATTCCTTTTAGTATCATTGCATCTCCTCAGCTGAATTCCTGTAGAGTTAAACCTAATGCTTTTCCTTAACTGGAAAATATAATAATATTCTACTTTTCTTTTTCTTTTTCTTTTTTTTTTTTTTATTTTGACAAAGTCTTGCTATGTGGTCCAGAGTGGCCTTGAGCTTGCTGTGTAGCCCAGGCTGTCCTCAAACTGTCAGTAATTCTGCTGTCTGTCTCCCAGATGCTGGGATTACAGGTGGGTGCCACCAGGCCCAGCACTATTCCACTTTTCTTTTGTTTCTTTCTTTTTTTTTTTTTTTCTAATATTCCATTTTTTAAGAGCTCATTCTGCTATTCTGCCCTGTCCATGGAGTCCTGCCAGGCACCAGGCAGGTTGTTCTGGGGTTAGGTTTGGGTCAGGGAGTGTTAAGGCTGGAAGCCTCTGTAGCAGTTGTGAATTAATCTCCATGTGTACATCTATCACTGCCAGGCCTACAGCAGAACCCCGTTGAAATGCCAGCTCAGCACCTGCTGGACGACAGGGGAATGCTGGCCTGCGTCTGGGCTGAGGAACAGCCGTACGGGGTGGGAGGGTGCCGAAGCTGGGACAGCAGGACGTAGCATGGTGGGTGGGTCTTGTGAGCATGTTTGTGTGGCATAGGGAGCTCAGGAATCCTTGGGGACAGTTGCCTCCCTGCTGCTAACAACTAGGACAGGGTCACTGAGGGGAAGGCAGCCTTGCAGCCCGGAGGCCTAAAGCCACCAGGTGCCTCGTGGAGCTGTAGGTCAAGCGTGTATCACCTTGCAAGGGCTCAGTCCTTCTTCCTCAGCATGCAGGGACACTTTCTGACATTGCCAGAGGGACGGCCTTGAGCCAGTGGCAGCCAGGGACAGTCACAGCCAAGACCCCGGGGCTGTGGTTGGGTTGATGCAGGTTCCTTACAGCACGGGGCTGGTGAGGTGCAGTGAGTGCCTGGAACCATGCTGAGTAAGCCACATGGCTCAATGCCACGCTACATCCCAGTGTCCAGCTGGACTTGCAGCTGTCAGCCTTGACTTGTAGAGAAAGACACAGAAGCTGTTCTGGGAACTGTAACCTCTCTGCTCTCCGTCCCTAGCAATGTAGCTTATGGAAAATGCATTTTCTGTCTCTTGACTCGCCTCGCTAGCCCTGTGCCTCCATCATTTAAATTTAGTTTGTCTTCTTTTGCTCCTACCTCCTGCGCCTGAAGGACGCAAGAGAAACCTGATCTCTTTGAATCTGGAGGACGACAGGTACGCAGGAGCCTGCTGGGATTGCACTTGAGCTGCTCCGAGCTGGACAGCTCAACAAAAAGCCACGCCTGCTGCCCATCTGCGTAAAGGCCTCACGGTGCTGTCCTCAGGCCACCACTGAGCTATGAGGACCTCGATGGTGTGGGTAGTCACCAGGCCTGTCAGGAAGAGGCCGCTCTGGGGCCACAACTGTAAGGAGTCGCCTTGAACTCCCCCGTGAACCCAACGCCCCCTCCCCTACCACCAGGTGTGTGCAAACCACCCAATCGTGCTTGGCCAGCCAATTCTGCCATCCAGGGAACCTTTACTACAATCAAGACACTGGGCCAGATCCCTTAAGAACATGATTCATCTTCAAGAAAATTGTATATAAGCTATGATCACAACATATGATACATACTTAAATACAACTTTAAAAATTTGTTTCAGAAGCCGGGCGTGGTGGCTCACGCCTATAATCCTAGCACTCGGGAGGCTGAGGCAGGAGGATCGGTGTGAGTTCGAGACCAGCCTGGGCTACAAAAGTGAGCTCTAGGCCAGCCTGAACTGCATAGTGAGACCCTGTCTCAAAAAGACAAAAAAAAAAATTTTGTTTCAGGCTGGATGTGGTGGTGCATACGCATAATCCCAGCACCAGAGAGGCTGAGGCAGGAGGATCACCACAAGTTGTAGGCCAGCCTGAGCTGCCTAGCAATGTCAAAGCCAGCCTGTACCTCACAGCGAAAGCCTGTCACAAAAGAAAAAGAAAAAATCAAAAGAGTATTCACTAAACACACATCTCCATAAATCTTTCTCGATTCCAACACACTTATCCCATCATTCTTACCACTTTCTCAAGGAGACCCGGAAGTTCTTTTTCTTGTATCTTTTCTCCTTTGCCTGGATGTCTCAAATCTGTTCAAAATGTCGATGGAAATGTGGCTGGGTATGGTGGCGCACGCCTGTAATCCCAGCACTCAGGAGGCTGAGGCAGGAGGATCAGTGTGAGTTCGAGACCAGCCTGGGCTACAAAAGTGAGCTCAAGGCCAGCCTGAACTGCATAGCGAGACCCTGTCTCAGAAAGGCAAACAAACAAAACAAGAAAGAAAGAAAGAAAGAAAGAAAGAAAGAAAGAAAGAAAGAAAGAAAGAAAAAGAAAAACATTACTGTGTGTCCTCTTCTACCGTATTTGCAGGATCTGGCACCATAGCTCTTTCCTAGAATCAAAAATGACCAGGGCTGGGAGATAGCTCCATGGCACAAGTGCCTGCCTGGCAAGTGCAAGGTCATGAGTTCAAATCCCAGTCCCTCAAAAACAATACCAACAACAAAAATACCATGAAAAGGAGGGGAAGGGCTCTGAGGGCAAATTAATAGCAGTGTGTCTTTTATTGTAATCACTTCTTAAAGCTTAATACAGGTACCATACTGGGAACCACACCTCCTAGAATCCCCACCTGTGGGCAGGAGCAAGCTGAGGCTACACCAGGCTAAGAAGGGCTTCCAAGATCAAGAGTGGGAGCCAGGAGCTACCACTCTGGGTCACCCTTGGAGCAGGGCAGAAAAAGCCCTGCTCTTCCCACCACGGATGGTCCTGCCATAGCAGCCGGCCTGGCCCCAGGGTCCTGCGCTTGGGGACAGGCCATTCCATGTCTGCTTTCTGCCCAGGGGCTCTTGGCTCTGAGAAGCACGCAGACCTGCATCTTCAGGCTCCATCTGAGATGCTGAACACAGCCCATGGATGTGGCCTGTGGGGCCTGAGTGGAGCTTGGGGCAGCCCCAGGCTTGCCGGTAGAACTAACTCTTCCTCACCCAGGACAGCCTGGATGTATTGACTCTTCCTGGTACCCTGCTCCACTGATCTCCATGGGCCTCGCCTCTGCCACCCCTCAGCTCATCGGGCAGGGCTTTCCTTAGGACGAATTATCTGTTCTCTTTTTCTTTGTCACAAAAGACTGAAAAATGCCCAGGGTCCTCAGACACCCAGAGATGCTAAGGGCAGGAACTGAAACCACCAATCACTGGATCACAAACCTCAGGTGATTGGTGAGCGTCAGAGCATGCAGGTACTGGGGCGCCTGACTCCCACATCATCTTCTAGGGAGCTGCCTTGGGGCGTGGCTCTCCAAGATTTGTGCAGTGCCCAACCTGTGCGGCTGTACCGAAGTCCTACCTCTGTGGTTGGCCCGGTGCCCCAAGGATAGCAAATGCTCAACAAACATGAGCGGACTCGGTGGAACCCCAGCTCAGGCGCCTCTCTCTCCTCCTTCCCGCCTCCTCCTGCTTCCTGCCTGAACCGGCTGCTTTTTTTTTTTTTTTTTTTTTCCCCTCTCTCTCCTTTAACTCTGCTTTTCCCTCTGAATTTTTCATTGGAAAGAAGCACATTTAGAGATGTGAAACGCACACTTTGCTAGGCCTCGGCTTTGATGAATCTTTGATGTGGACTCTGGGGAGGCGGCTGCTGCGGCGAAGTAGAGGAGCCAGGAGGGGCCTCGCTAGGAGGAACCCTAGCCCGTCCCTGCCCTTTCCCCAGGGGAGCAGGGCGGCTGCCTGCGGCCTCAGCCTCCTGCCCCTCCCCATCCTAACCCCCCCCCCCCAGTGTCTGTCTCGGGTTGGGGTGGAGAGTGGGGGAGGGGCCAGGGCCTGGGGGCCACCGTGGACCCCACCACGAACCACGAGCCCTGAGGTCACCTGAGCTATGGTGGCAGCTTTGCACCCAACCCATCCTGTTCACCAATCCAGTACCCACCACCTACCTTGTCCAGGCGCAGCCCTCCGTCTGGCTGGGCAGGGTGGGTCAACGCCAGAACGAGCTACGACTATGAACCCCGGCCTCAACCCGTGCCTGCGCCACCCATGGGCCAACCACACAATGGCAGGGACTTACGGAGGCAGAGCTCTGTGCTGCCACCAAAGGCCTGACTCTGAACTCCGATGGGACCCCAGGGCTGAACTTGGGGTCCCTTCTGGGAAAGGGTACTTCCCAGGTCACCCTGGGAGCCCTGTTCTGCTCTATGGGCACAAGCCTGGGCCTGGCAGGAGACTGGGCAGAGGCCTAGGGTGGGGTGACAGGCCATATGCCCCCCACATACTCCCATTCCAGGTGGGGGACTGAGCTGGCCAGCTGGGCACTACAGCCACCTCTCCCAACACCCTGGGCACCTCAGGGAGGGGGCATGAGCCGATGAGCTGCCTGGGATGGAACATTCCAGAACTGCCATCTTAGCTCTGCCCCACTCTCCACACAGGATGTTCACCTTGGCTCCAGAGCTGGTGCTGGGGAAAAGAGGCCCCGTGGTCCTGATAGGTTTGGGTCAGGATCTCCCTTCCCTGAGGAGACGGGGCAGCTGCATGGAGGCCCATGGCAGCCATGAATATAGCTCTTTGGG
Source organism: Myocastor coypus (assembly GCA_004027025.1). Lineage (NCBI taxonomy): Eukaryota > Metazoa > Chordata > Mammalia > Rodentia > Myocastoridae > Myocastor > Myocastor coypus. The sequence continues at coordinate 48,412 of PVJA010008619.1, read as the reverse complement.
GCCAAGGGGATGCAGCAGGTTGAGGACACCGCAAGGCTTCCGCAGCCGTGTGACTGCTCTCAGTTGTCCCCCACCTTTGGGGGCAGAGTTTTGCACCAGTTGTGGAATCAGAAAAGGGAGTGTTATGGTTTATGTCTAGTTGTCTCCCCAAAGCCTCATGCAATCATGGAGCAGGGACTTCTAGAGTTTGAGACTTGATTCATGATCCACTGGGATTATGTGTTTTAGTATTAATGGGCTTATGGGTCTGAGTACTTCTAGGATTATGGGTGTGGCCTAAGAGGATAGGCTGAGGCGGAGATCCTGAATGTAATATAAAGAGAGACCAAGAGACAGACTAGCGCTGTTGCTCTCTGCTCCCCTGGTTGGTCGATTGCCTCTGTCGCCATTGTTGCTGGTCCACCTCCATGAACTGGATGCTCTCCGCCCTGTTCCACTCAGCCTTGGGCCAGCTGAATATGGACTGAAACCTCCAGTAACTGGGAGCTAAATAAACCTTTCCTTCCTTCATTTTGAGTGTTGGGTATTTGTCCCAGCAACAAATAAACACTAACTAAGACAGGGAGGGTCCTCCCTGGCGAGCCAGGACAACATCACCCCTCGGTTACCACAGAAAAGAGAAGCCAGAGGAGCAAAGGCTCACACAGGTCCTCAAAAATTGGCACATGGGGGCAACTGAGGCCTGACTCTTCTTTCACTCAAGCAGCAACCATATGGCCTGGACTCCTCGCTCTCCATGGCGGACTTGGGCAGCTGCGTCCCAGGGACCGAGCCCCAGTCCTTCCCACAGATCGGCTGCCAGTGTTCCTCTCACAGGCCAGGAACTTGGAGGTGGAAGAGAAAATTGCCTCATTTCATAAAAATTTAAACTAATGCTCACAGGCAGGTGGGGCCTACCTGGTTACTTCCTTTAGCTATCTCCTTTCTTGGTGAGGTGGACGGGCACCCAAAGAAATCGAGGGCACCTCAGGCTGGAGGAGTGCTTGCGCTTTGGGCATGCCGCCACCTGGGACACGCGTGCAGAACTTGCATTCATGGAGCAGGAGCCCGTGCTAGGTGCGTTGTGCAGTCTTATTTTGCTTCACCTACACAATGACCCTGTGACACATGACAGGTCTGAATTACATAGGTGGGAAACTGCTATGGAAAGGGGTGAAGCAATTTACCTGAAGTCACCCAGCTGGAGAGCCAGGGCTCAAGCCTGGTTCCCAAGGCACTAAAGTCTGGGCCGTGGGTGTGGTTCTGTGGCCTCCTGCAGTCACTGGTGACTTCCAGGTGGCAGGACAGCTCAGTCTCATATTGGTCCCTGGATTTCTAGCTTTGGGGCAGGGACTTTTGTTTCTTGGGTCTGGTTGGACATCTAGTTGGTGGAGGGTGGGATGGAGTTTACCCAGGGTTCAGCTGAAATCCGGCTTTGTCAGCTGCTGTGGTTTATATCAAGATGTTGTCCCAAAGCCTCCTCACAGGAGGGGCTGGATCCAGGGTGCTGTGCTCACAGTTAAGTTTATAGGCAAATATGCCCTTAACAGGTGGGGCCTGGTCTGAAGAGGCAGGTCGCTGGAGGTATGGCCCAGAAACGGGTATCTCCCTCCTGGCCTCTCCCTCACACCCATTTCCTGTTCACCATGCTGTGAGCAGCTCTGCTCCGCCAGGCCCTTCCACCATGCTGTGCTGCCTTGGAGCTGACAGACCAGGGACTAGAAGTGTGGGCCAAAACCAGCCTCTCCTCTTCTAAGCTGTGGATGTAGAGTATTGTGTCTCAGCAGAGAGCTACCCAAGACTCCAGCCACACCAGGCCTGTTAGGGTTTGTCTCTAGCTGTCCCCCCACAGCCTCAAGAAGTCACTGGGGTGGCTTCTAGTGTTTATGATCAATTCATGATCCAAAGCAGGATTATGAGTGTGAGGACTACACCCCCAATCCCATGGGTAATTTGCATACAATATAAGGGAGAGGGGCCTGCTGGCTGTGGCAGCCCCTGCTCCTCCTGAGCTTTGCTGTTTTCTACTGCCATGAATGGCTGCCTTCTGCCATGTGCCACTCTGCCTTAGAGCCAGCCAAGTATGGGCTGAAACATCCACAAACTATGAGCCAAGTAAACCTGTCTTTCCTTAACTTGGGGTGTCGGATATTCTGTCCAGGAATGAGAGAGAAGTAACAGACAAGGCCCAAGTGTTTGAGTTTGTGCTTTGAGCAACAAATGCGGAAGGGCTTTGGAGCTGGACTCAGTGGGGAGGCTGGACTTGGGAGGCCGGGAGCTTAGCCGTGTCCTGTGCTGCGTGCTCTTCTCTCCTCAGCAGCTCAGTGTCTTCATTTGCAAGGCGGGCCTGGGGACGACGCTTCCTCTTAGAATCCACATGCAGCTGGGCCCTAGGCCAGGCACAGGGAAGTGCTTGAAACACAGAAGTCTTGTCCAACAACACACGCTGCATCCTGGGTCTCTCCTTACTATAACTGTCCCTCCATCCCTACTGCAGCTCAGGGTTGGGCCAGGGCCAAATGCCTCTACTGATGGAGGTACAGGATCTCTGCTGTGGCCACCACTTAGCACCTTTGTGGCACCAGCAGTGGTGGGCGCTCCTGCCCCCCCACCCCCAGGGTTCGAGCCTCTGGGCAGCAACCTCACTCATAGACTCAGCTTCTAGAAATACCCAAAGAGGACACCCTTTGCCCCGGAGCCTGTCTGGGAAGGGGACATTGCTGGGTCTGTGACCAAGCTCCAGATGTGTTGCAGGCCCAGAGGATGTGGGAAGCTCAGGGCCTCCTGTCCATTAGGATGGTCACCCCAAGGCCTTGGCATTGAGTTCTTGGAGGAGCGTGGACAGGGGTGGCCAACCAAGGAAGACTGGACCAAAACCCATGCTGGGAAGGTCCCCCAATGGGGACAGGGATGCAGCTATGGCAGGTGTGTGTGTGTAAGACGGGTTGCTGAGTGCCTTGAGAGCTGCTTTATGGTTTCATTTTCTCCATGGCCTGTGAGCCATGAGTTACAGGTGAGGAAGCTGATGCCCAAGGAGGTGCGCCAGGCCCAGGGAAGGCACACGGTGAGGGGCAAGACCTGGGGGAGGATGGGATCCACCTAGGGTTCCCAGCTGCAGCTCCATGGTGTTTGGGTGTGACGGAGCCAGTGCGATCAGGTGCCAGCCCGGCATGCTCTGGGGCACACTAGCCACCACTCAGAGCTCAAAGGACAGCCCGCGTGGGGGCCTCGCACTGCCGGCTGCCCTGCCCCATTGTCCCTGTCCCCTCTCACTGCCCACTGAGGAGCGGGTGCTGGGCCCCACCCTCAGTGTTCTCTGGAGCCCCCAACAGCAGGCAGCTCCTATGTTTCTAAGCCAGACTGTGCCAGCTGGATCAGTGTTCACTGGAATCCACAAACCCACATCCTGGTACCAGGGGCACCAGGATGCCCGAGGACCCCTGCCCACATCTAGTCAGACTTGGGGTTTGTCCCTGGGCTGCTGGCATCACTGGACAGCCTGAATGCACACGGGGATTTCCATGACATGGTGGCTGCTGATGATCTTGCACCAGACATGCCCCAGGGAAGCTGGGTGCTCCAGGGCCCAACGCTGCCCCTGCGGAAGCTGGGTGCTCCAGGGCCCAATGCTGCCCCTGCACAACCAGCAGAGGAGGAGGCGTCAGGCAATCTGTGTCTTCCACAGCACGCTGCCCACAGAGCCTCTGGTACTCTGAGGAGCTAACAGGGCTCTAGGAGAGGCATGTGCTCCCCTGGGGACCCAGCTGTGCCCCGATTCTCAGAGCACTCGCTAAATAAACAGCAGGTGCACAGGAGGAGGAAAGGTTGGGGGAGGGGGAGGAGAGGAAGAGGGAGGGGAGGGCCAGGGAAGGAGAGAGGGAGGGGAGCACAAAAAGGAAGATGCATATTTGCTCTCTGGGGAGATAAATCACCCCCACAGAGAAGGCTCATGCCCTTGCCCAGGGACATTCCCACTAGTGCTGCACCCACCAGCCACTGGCAGCCCTGGTGGAGACACGCAGGGCCAAGGGCAGCCCTGGACAGCATATGAGGCAGGGACAGGCTCAGAGAGCTCTTTGCACAGGGGCCAGCAGAGTGCAGCCAGGGTTAACCAAGTGCCCGCTGTATGCCAGGCCCCCGGCTGGCTGCTGAGGCCCTGAGATAAAAAAGGCCCTGGCATCTAGGCAGGGACACAGACATGCAGATGACAAAATACAACTCAGCACACTCTGGGGAGAGAAGGCCGGGCCAGATTATAGACTAGCGGGTACCATCTGGGGTCTGCAGCCCGACAAGCCAGGTGTGGATCTCCAGCCCGTCGCCATTGGGCGGGGGCACATGGGGCAGGTCCCCACCGCTGCTCAGCCTCAGACCCATTGCTGTCAAGTGGGGATGGATTCCAGGCAAGGCAGAGAGTCCTGGAGGGTCATGAAGGGCTGCCCGGACTCACTCAGCACCCGTCGCTCTGTCGATTACAAAGTACAGAAGGGACAGGACTGAGCTCCATAGAGCCAAGGTAGGGGTCCCAGGCACTGACGCCAGGACAGAATTTGGAAGGATAAAACTGTCTCTAGGACGGGATGTGGCGGTGCACAACTGTAATCCCAGCGCTCCAGGGGGCTGAGGCAGGAAAACCTCAAGTTGCAGCACAGCCTGGGCAACTCAGTGACCTAAAGAGATTCTGTTTTAAAAATATAGTAGTCCCTCACTGTTCCACGGTTTGACTTTCACAGACTCACCATTTCACAGGTTTTCAACAAAATATTAATTTAAATTATTTATTGTGACTTCTTGCTACATGGTGGGATTTTGTGGTAGTGTACTGTACTGTATATGTATTTATATGTGCAGTATTTATGATTTTAATGATTTTTGCCTAAAATTTTAAAAAATGCATAAAATATATTAAAGATGTTAATTCTAACATACTAAAAGAATATTAAATCAAAATAAAATACACTGTTTACGGTGTGTATTTCTTCAGCAGACGAATACATACTGTATAGCACACATATGTTAAAATTATGTGGGTTTATGAGCCTAGAAACTGGTTAAGAACATTAGAAGTCTCATTGTTCTTATTAAAAGTAATAAAATTATTTAAAAATAAAATAAATTTCTCTGGAAAACAAGAACATAAGTGTTTTTAAAAGTGTGGGAAAGGTTTATAAAAGTGTGGGAAGGACATATATATATATATATATATATATATATATATATATATATGTGCTGAAATAGATATAACATTGCTACTTCACTGATTTTCACTTATTGGGTGGTGGCAGCAATGTAACCTGTGAGATAAGTGAGGGGCTGCTGAAAAAATATAAAGGGGCTGGGAAAGTAGCTCAGGCAAAGGCCCTGGGTTCAGTCCCCAGGATTGCAAAGAAAAATGAAACCCCAAAGGCAATAGAAAGAAGCATGTTAACAGCATTTTGGTCTTTGGCTCTATGACCTGGAGAACTTTAAACACCTGGGTGTGCCTGAGTCTTACAGGGCTGGAGGTAAGAAGAATGCCAAGGAAGTGGGAGCTGAAGCAGGGGCCCAGCCACTCCTGGAGTTAAGAGCAGGGGTTAACAAGTTGCAATCTGCTGCTACTTAACACTGTACCCAGAGCAGACATTGCTAATCCATCCTAGAATCATTGAGTTCTTTCTCTAGCTGTTCCTCATGTAAGTTGAAGGCTCTGTGCCCTCCCCAGAGACAGCTAGGCACTGGTTCCCTTGTGCCCCTGCCCCCAGCCAAGGAGTCTCCTTAAATCTTTGCTGCCCTAGCCATAGGTGGGTAGCTGGGGTTTGGCTGGACCTGTCCTGTTCCCACCCTGCCCACCCTGCAGCTGGGTCACTAGCCCTGCCTGCTGTTGTGGTGACCGACCTTTTGTCCCTTTGCCTGTGAAGGCTGCAGCCTGACTCACTCCCCACCTGGCTTGCAGCAGCCAGGCCACCCTCCCAGGCCTGGGGACCCTCTCAGAGTACACCCCAAGGTGCATCTGGTGGGCTGACAAAAGTGAATTACCTGAGGCTAGGAGGTCTTGAGAGCAGGGGCCCGTGGGGCCACGCTATGGCCACGCTATGGCGGCCCTGGCTAGCACAGAGGTGGACAGGTGGGGCTGGCAGCCTCTGGGGGCTTGCTTCTCCCCACCGAAACCTGCCTCCCTGTGCTCCAAAAGCACAGCATTCCCCTGAGTTCTCTGCAGTCTACTCCCTGCAGCCTGGCAGAAGGAGAAATTAATGTCCCCTAATCCCATACTCCATGCATAAGATTGCACTCCCCCGCAAGACAATGAAACCCATCGGCCCTGAATTTTCTGTTTGTTGGCCCCGAGCTCTTGCATTTCCAGCCCTCCCCAGCCCACTGCCTTGCACCCAGGGAAACAAAGACCTGATCTTCTCTCTGCCTTGTTTATTCTGTACCTTCACAAATGAGTCCTACCGGCATCTGCCTGACTAGTTTGGGAGGTGAGCAGAAAGGGCCTCCCTGAGACCCCAGAGGCCCCAGATTTGGGGCCCATCTTCCTCACCCTCCCCAGCTCGCTGGGTGGGAGGGGATTGAGCTCTCGAGGGAGCACCTCACCCTTCCGCAAGGCTGGGGCCCGGGCCTTGTCTCCTGGGTGCTCCCTGCGTGCATCCCAGCACCTATGGCTCTTTCTAGCCACCCCACTGCCTGTGGTTTCCAGGCCTGCAGGCTCCAAGCTGTCCGTCTCTCGGCTCCTCTCCCCTGAGCTCCTGCTCTACCCTCACTATGCACCCCCAGGGGCGAAAGGAGCCAACAGACCTTAGCACCTGACTCCCATGTCCCCTGCACCCCCACCAGAAGCAAGGCTGCTCCTCCCCACCTCCTGGCTCCTCAGGGACAGGACACCGTCCAGCCTGGAGCCAGCAGCCACACCCGCTCTCTACTGTCACTTCATTTCCTGCTCCTGCAGAACTGGCATAAGCGTGCTAAAGGCCCCACCCTGGGCTGCAGGAGGATTAAATGAGATAACGCTTGAAGGCGGGCCTAACCATGGCACTGCCTGGGGGACGTGGCCAGGGAGCGCTGCGTCTGCTGTCTGTATCAGCCTGCGCTTTCCCGCCAGAAGCTTCCAGAAGGCAGACATGAGTCTTGGTTTTTCCAGGAGCTTCTGGTGCTCATCCTCTGGCTGCAAGCGAGGACAGGAACCTAGAACAGGGCTGGCGAGGGGCTGTGTTTCCAACGCACACTGCCACATCCTGCCTGCCATCCAAGGCCCCACCTTCGTGTCCTGTCCTAAAGCACTTGGGCTGGATAGACCTGGGAACCGTCTGCTCCTGTCCTCACGTGCAGATCTGAGGCTTCAGAGGCCCAGAGGTGTGTTCCAGCCACCTGTGGCCACACGGCAAGGTAGAGGCGGTGTTGGGGTGGCACCCAGTCTCTCGGCTTCCACATGAGGGATCTTCTGATACTGCGTGCCCTGCCACCCTCCCTGGAGTCACTGCCATCATGCCACAGAGAGAGGATCCATGTATTTGTTGACCCTCTACTGTATGCCAGCTATTGTGTGGGCTTCAGCTCAGTTCCTCTATCCCACAGGTGCTGAGATGCTGGGATTCCAGCCCAGGGTCTCTGACTCCAGAGCCAGGGCTCTGTCTGGCCTCCCTTGGCCTCTTGTGGAGTGACAGGCACAGCTCAGCCCTGGCCAGGGTGGACAGGATGTGGTGGTGACTGATGGCCCAGCGTCTGCAGCCCTTGCCCTGTGGTGGATGGACATGGAAGGCCAGAAGACAGTGGACACAGCTGCCAAGGGCTGATGGACACCCAAGCCTGGCTCTTCCTTGGCTTCCTCTTGACTCCTCCACCCAGACAGGTAGTGCCCTCAATGCCCAGCCTTGGGCAGGCATGGGCCGGTGACCCCAGGTTTTGCAGCTGCCACAAGCCTTAGGCCGGTGATGCCAGGACCCGGCCGGAAGTGGCTTGTGGGGAGCCGTGAGGAGGCGGGTCTTGCGATGTGGCTCTGCTTAGGGCTTCTGCTGTGGAAACCTGACTCATGTGGGTGAGGAGCAGGCTCCCCAGCCTCCCCAGGGGCCAGTTAGCGTGATTACAGGCTAGACCAGCCAGGCGGGATGTGCAGGGAGGGGCCGCCGCCCAGGGTCAGCGGCTGCTCCGTGGCCAGAGGGCAGGAGCAGAGGGAGGGCAATGCAAGGAGGCTGTGTCCACGTGGGGCCAGTTCTGACTCGCTGTGCGAGCAGGCCGGACGCTGTCTGCCTCACAGCCCTGACTTTCCTGAGGTTTTCCAGCCCCTAGAATCAGCTCACTCTCCCTGCCCCTGCCCTTCAGGGAGCCTATGAAGCAGGGCCGTGATGACAGTGCCCTGGCCACATGTTCCCCCCGAGGATGCCTTCCAGAGGGCCCTAGGGTACTGCTAGGCCCCCCTGCCCCAGTGCCACTGGTCACCACAGCCACCTCCTCCCCAGCCATGACAGTTGTGCTGGATGGCAGAGAAACGTCTTTCTCTAGTTATTCTGGAAACTTCTTTCTCTGGTGCTCTGGAGCCTGCTGCACAGATATTCTGCTGCCCTCTTGGAGGTGCCTTTGTCTTAGCCACGTTCTTTGCGAACCTGCACCTCAAGGGGAGGCTCATGTTCAGGCCAGAGTCACCGGCTCTAAAAGAGAAACAGCTGCCAGAGGGGCCTGGGAGGAGAGGCTGCCAGCAGCCTGGCGCCAGCAGGTCCAGGTGCAATGGTTCACTCCTGGTGGGGGTGAGAGGGACACAGGCAGAGGGAGAAAAGAGGGGAAGCCAGGGCTCTGGGGAGGGCAGGGCATGTCCCTGAGAGGCAGAGCTGGAAACAGAAGGTGGCAGGAAGTGAGATTCAGTGGCAGCTTTAGCAAGCCCTCCTTCAGGCGATGTCGACCACTTTCTCCAGCTTCCACAAATGCCACGCCCACACAAGGCAGCATCTCTGCCACAGAGGCCTCCCTGCTGTCCCTTCCTGACCAGTGGGGCTTCCCATGTTCCCACTGCCTTCTCCTTGATTCAAAAGATTCATGGCGTGCCTGTCCCAACAATCCCCTAGTAGCAGGCCCCTGCCACCAAGGCCCTCTGCTGCCCACGGCCCACAGCGGTGCCTACTTCCTGCCTGGGTCTCCCGTGTCCTTTTGCATCTCTTTCCTTCTCATCTTGTTCCCACCAATGGGCCTTCCAGCTCCTCCTGGAGCCCCCAGACCAGCTGCCCCTCATTCCTGCCCCCCACTGGCATCTAGCCCAGGACTATGACATAAAACACACTTGCATTTTGGATATACAGCAAATAAGTTCTCAGCATATCCATGACCTGAATGGTGAATGCATTACTGATCTGAAATTCAAGTGTAGCTGGGCCTTTGGCACTGTTATTTACCAAGACAGCCCGAGTTTAGTCCATCCTGTCCCAATCCAGTATTATGGTCACTTTCCCAGTTGTTGGAACAAATTACTCGATAACTGTAATTCGAAGGAGAAGAGGATTGTTTGGGCTCATGGTTTGGTTTGTAGAGGCTTCCCTCTGTAGTAGGTCATGTGCAAGACAGAATCAACATGGTGGAGGGCCAGGGCAGAAGAGAGCTGCTCACAGCACCAGGAAGTGGAGAAAGACCCTTCCAGGCCATGCCCCAAGGACCGCCTCTTCCAACCAGGCCCCGTCTCCTAGTAGGAAGCCAGCTCTGAGCTCCCACAAACCGGTCACCTTCCACAAACCCCTCGTATGGACTACTGAGGCTCTTGGGAGGCATCCAGAAGTGAACCCTAAGAGTCATAGTTTCTCGGGTCAGCTCTCCGGTGTTCTGAGCTATTAGAGGAAGGTGGAAAGCCATCTTCCAGGTGTTTTCTTTCAACTAAGCTTATTTATCTTAAATAGATGATTTACTTTGGGATGAATGCATTGATTTCAAATACATTATTAAATATTTTATTTGGAGCCAATCCATCTGTTTTCAGTGGGGCATAGTGGCTTGCTCAGGGTGTGGGTCTAGTGCGTGGACCACACGTTGGTCCAGCCAATGCCTTCCGTGCTATTGAGTGACATGGGGCATAGGGTTTTGGGAAAATTGGAAGGGATAGTATTTGAAGTGAATGATCTGGGCTTCAGTGCAATATCTAACACTAATTCCGTCACTGATCTTGGGAGATCCCTTCTACCCGGGGCTCGGACTCCCTCTGGTTCCCAGGGCCTGTGGGACTCTCGTGCAATGTAAATGTACAGTGTGAGCTGGCTATGGCCTGGGAGGGAGTTGACTCCTAAGTTCCTGTGGTCTGGAGCTGCAGACTCACCTGGACCAGAGGGTGTGGTCTAGTCTCTAAGCTCTGTCAGCACTGGGCAGTGCAACGGAGGGCCAAGCTTTTTGACCTCCTGGGCCACTAGGTTGGTCATGCTATTCAAGGTTATGGTCACGCTATTCAAGGTTATGGTCACCAGGGGTCAGGCTTGCATATTCATGGCTCTGTCTTTTAGGTCCTCCACTCTGCAAATAAGAGGGACACTTTGTTACGTGGATCCTGGAGCTGTGGGCCTGTGGCCTTCAGATCTGGGAGGGCAGTGGTCTTCTCCTGTCTCTGTCGCTTGGTTTCTCCTGGAGGGCTACATGTCACATGTCGCTCTGGTGCTTCACTAGGAGAACCCTAGTTACACGGCTGGGGCCTGGCAACAACTTGGGAGTTAGAAGACACTTGGGGTCCTAGTCCTGAGCCTACCCCTTCCTGGTGTCCTCAGTGTGTTATGGGACCTCCAAAGCCTTCAAAGGCATGGGGCAGCAATGCCTGAGGACATTGCAGGGATAGGCCAAGACCTATTGGGTTGAGAAGTACCCATCGGTCAGGGATGACTTCTGTAGGCCAGCCCAGCTTTGGCTAGGGCAGCTGCTGGTGGGAATGGAGACAGAGGAGGGAAAGACAGGCCAACCACACAGTGGTAGAGTTGTCTTGAGGTCCCATGCGGTCCCTTGCCAAGCCCAAGCCCCGGTGAGCCAGGATTCCCAGGTGGCAGAGGGTTGCCTAGAGGGACTACAAGGCTTAGGCTCGTGGAGCCAGTGGGTGCAAGCTCAGGGCCCTCTGGTGGGGGCTGAGCAAGGTGTTCCAAAAGGAGAGTAAATCAGGCACCAGCTACCAGGGCCTCCAGCTGACCCGTGACCCTAGAATCTTCCATTCAGTTCAGTAAATTTTCTAGACACTTGCTCGGTCTCAGAAGCCCATTCTTGAGCAGCCCTAGCTGCTTTCGATGCAATGTAGTGAGCAGAAAGGCAGCTCTGATGTGTGGTCTAGGCATTAGACCCGCACTCCGAGCAAGCCACTGTGGCTGTCTGGCTCCTCCAAGGACATCCCTCCCTCTACCCCTGTCCATATTGTGCAAGGAGAAAGATCAGTGTCTATATTGGAGCTCCCAGGCCTGGAAAAGCAGATGTCATTGCGCCTGGCTGTTCTTTGCCGGGAGCCCCGCCTCCCTCACCACCCTCCTGCGCTGGCTGCATTCCTGCAGGTGGACAGCTCTGAACTCTTCTCACCCCTGTGTGGCTAGGTGGCTCTGGGAAGCCCGAGGGCTCTTGGCAGGCCTGTCTCAGACGGGTCCCTTCCTACCCCCTGCTGGCTTGCTGTGGTTTCCCCATCTGCAGAAATGACTCCTCACCCACAATTGCATCAATCCGTTCAGAGGCAAAGTGAATCATGTTGCAAGATGCGCTTGTGGGCTGCGCCCTGTGCTCTGGCTGGGGGCTGGTGGGGCTGGCTGGGAGGGGGTTGGGCCTGGTCCTGTCATTGCAGGAGGAAAGCCAGAGTCAGGAGGGGGATACCAAGGCGGGGCCGAGTGGATGAGCGGTGACGTGGAACTCATCAGACGGAGGCTGGGAGGAGCGAAGCAAGCAGGCAGCCAGTGACCTTGACAGAGACCACACTGGGGAACCCACAGCTTACTCACCCCTAGCCCTGCTGCCACCACTGGGAGAGAAAGCGGCAAGGGAGAGAAGCAGCAGCTGATGCATGCCGGCACGTTCCAGGGGACGGGGGAAGCCACAGAGATGGCTGCCTTGCCTTCTTGCTCTTTCTCTATTTTGGATGCCTAGGCTGGCTTCCTCTTCCTTGACACCCTATGATTCTGGGCTGACGGCCTCCAACCTCAACCCTCCTCTGTTCCCGCCCTCTGCTTGAGAGGTGCAGCTACGGCTAGGCCTCCTGCAGCAGCGCAGACTTCCCCTGCCTGGAGCCTGGAGCTTCTGGCAGGCAGGGCTGGGCACCTTCTCCCCACCCAAGGCGGTAATTACGGGTGAAGACTGTCCACCTTGCAGTGGACAGGAGAAGGCTCAAGGGGGCGCTGGAGAGCAGCCTGCTTCTGCTTCTGCGGTCCCCACCACTGCAGAGTCCAGCTTGCTCCACCAACTTGTGAGACTGCTCAGCATTAGGCCCAGTTCCTCGAAGCCAAAGAGGGCATGGCCTAGATCCATCCTGGAGTTTAAGAAAGCTCTTAATCTTCCCTGTAGTTTGTGAGCTTTGCAGTGTGTCTAGTGTTTTCCTGGGGCCCAGAATGGCGCCTGATCCTGATACAAGGTAGATGCTCATTAAGATTTTTAATTAATTTATTTATTTATTTATTATTATTATTATTTTTGCAGGACTAGAGATCAAACTCAGAACCTTGCACTTGCCAGGCAGGCTCTTATGCCGCTGAGCTATATCCCCAGTCGCATGCTTGGCAGAGAGGTACCGGCCCCATTTTGCAGGGAAGGTGGGTGAACCCCAGAATCTTCCCTTGCCCCCTTCCTTCTTTCTTTTCATCATTTTGGGGATCCCCTAGGAGCACCCCTTAGGCATGACAGGGAGAGTGAAGGAACGTATGTCTAGTGGGGTCCCTGTCATGCCATGCCTGGGTTCCAGCTGTCCTGGCCTCCACCAGAAATATGCCAGGTGCACATGGCGAAGTCGTGACAGGCATGTGAGCAATAGCGCGCGTGCGCCCAGGCTGGGGCAGGGTGAGGGCGGGCAGCATGGGACCCTAGGGGCCGCATGAGCAAGGACGCAGAGGGTTGGAGCCAGGGGAAGGTTTTGGCCAGAAGATGACAGGGCCTGGGCCTCAGATTAGAGAGATCGCATACCCTTTGTCCAACACTGGAGTGAAAATACGGGAAGAGATGTGATGCAAACGAGGAGGCTTGGCTGGCAAGGCCTGCGCCCTTCCAGTTTCTCTGCCTCCTGAGGGAACCGTTCCTTCCTGACCACAGGAAGCATATCTCAATGTGGACACTTCTAGTCAGGTTCATGCGGGATCTTTTTTCTTGCTCCCTCTTGTTAATGCTCCCCTTCTTTTCTGATGAGCCATGCTCTCAGGGGCTGGTCCCCTGTTCCTGATGTTCTGACGCTCTCAGCTGTGCCCTGCAAGAGCCAGAATGTTCCAGAAGCGGGTGGAGCCCGCTGGCGGGACTGAACCCTTCTCAGCTGGGAGATCCAGCTCCACTCACGGAGGAAGCTTATTTATGTTGTGCGCGTATAGATATTAAAGCGAATCTGCGGACAGGATATTGAGCCGGACATGAGCTACTGTAGCAGAAACCAAGGTGCCACCATAGGACCAAGGGCACTGAGGCTCAGGCTAGGACAGCAGCTGCCATCTTGACCCCTTGGCGCTGCCTTCATCAGAGGGAAGCAGAGCCTCAGGGTGGCCTTGTGCCTGCAAGGAGACACTCAGCCCGAAGGAAATGATTTCTGTTCATTACGCTCCGCTCTTGGCCCAGAAGTTGCTGGTGATTTCCCCGAATACCAGGAGACTAGGGAGGGAGAGCCTACCAAGGGCATACAGGGTGGCAACCCAGAAGGGCTTGCCGGGCAGCTCTGCTGGGTACCATGGCACACTTAGTGCCCGGCAGAGTAGAGCAGGGAGTAGTAGAGGAGGAGGGCATGTGTATTGCAGGCGGTTTCCCGCCCTACCAGACCTCCAGAACAGCCCTTAGCGAGGCTGCCATGGCCTCTGCGCGGCTCTCTGCAGCGGGTACTCCCAGCCCTCCCCAGCCTCCTTAAGACCCTGGTGCCCTCAGGCCACGGTGCCCTTCTCACTTCCTTCGTCCCCTGCCGCACTGCTGACTTGGCTCCGCTGCCGCCTTCTCTTCCGCTGCTGGATCTCATTTCCGGTTTCTCAGGCCATGGACCTACATTCTCAGCGGACCTAGTCCACCCCTTCCCTCGCATGTTCTGATGACGGTGACTCACCTTTTTTTTTTTTTTTTTTTTTTAATTTTAGCTTCAAGTTCACGTGTTCCACAGATTACCTGCTATCTTCTCAAAAGTATCTCTGCATCGTCTCAAATACATTAGACGAACAGCCATAGCTGTGATCCTCCTCCTTCCACCCTGGTCTCTAAAGTCCTATTTCTGGAATCCTGCGTCTCTGCGAATGATTGCCTCTCTACTCCCCCAGCCTAGAATCCCTGTCAACACTTTTCTTCTCCCACTATCTTGCACTTTAAATGCCAAGTCCCCCTCGGCCAGGCTTCCACCACTCCCGAGCCCACGCAGCAGCCGGCCACCTCCAGCCGGGACACCAGCTCCATCGCTGGTCCGTGTGGCCTCTTCGTGCCCTCCTCGTCCCGCCTGCATGGTGTCAGTCCCCCCGGGGGCTCCTTGCCCATTGCAGCTGCAGCTGCATGCTCTCTGGGCTACTGTCAGGAGACGCATTTTCAGCACAGATCTGATTCCTGCAGCTCCGCTGCAGAACCCTTAGGTGACCCAGCATAATCTGCAGTTTCCAGTGCTGTGGCTGTTCCCTGCTGTGGCCACTGCGCAGGGCCTGCATGTGGCACCCACGGAACAGCTCTTCTGATTATTTTTAGGCTTCCGGGGTGGGGGGGGTGACCGCAGCAGATGTGGGCTGAGAGGCTGGCTGCTCACCAGAGTGGACAGACAGACAGACAGACAGACAGATCGACAGACAGACCCCTTTCAGCCCACCTTCCTCTCTTCCAGCGAGCTCCCTGGGTGAGGTGACCAGGTCCCCATGGGGTCAGTCTATTTTGGGGGGTAAGGTTGAATCAGTTGTGCCTGAGGAAACCATCAGGAACCACAACAGTCATTTCTTTCTTTGTGGCTTTAAGGTCTGGGGGTGGAGGGGCTGGGTTCCTGAGACCCTTGGGGCCTACAGAGAAGAGATGAGCCACTGGTGGGGGGGTGCAGGGGAGACTCTGGGGGACCCACGGGTGGCCGGTGTTCTCTGGCTTTGTGCCCCCAGAAGCCTCACCCACACAGTCAAGAACAGGGCTCTTGTGTTCTCCTGATTCATGAGGGAGCTTCTCCCTTTATCTCCACGTGGCTGATGAGGAAACCAAAGCTTGGAGAATTTAAGGGTAGGACCCAGGTTTTCACAGCTGCTGACCCCCAAAGTCAGCCTCCTTCTCCCCTTCACGCTCACCTTCGGCCTCTTCTCTGAGGAACCACAAGGCCAGGGAGGACAGGAAGTGGGAGGTGTCGGCCAGGAACCACAAGGCAGTGCTAGGGCCCAGAGACCAGCAAGGGTGGAAGCTGCCCTGCGCCCTGTCCTGAAGGGGCAGGGAGAAAAAACACTGTTGGGGATCCCAGGGACAGAAGAGTTCTGGGGCAAGCGGGGAGCCCGTGAAAGATGCAGACCCCATCAGTCACACTCCTTCTTCCATCCTCACGTGATCTCCCCTCCTGCTGAAGCCAGAGGAGGCCAACACACCACCGAGCCCAGTGAGTCCATCCTGAGAGCCTAGGCCTCCTGCCAAAATGGGGAACGGGTGATAATAGATCGAAACTCAGCCCCAGGTCCTCTTTCTCTCTTCCTCCTACCCTGTTTAGTGTGATCACCAGCTCAGGGCTCTTGCTAATCTCAGCCTAGTGCCTCTCTGTGTGGCCTGGCCTGTGGGTTCTGAGGGGCTGACTGAAGAGCTATCCAGGAGCTATCTTGAGAGCATGGCCTCCTCAGCAGGGACGCCACCCTGGGCACAATAGCCCCAGTCCTCCAGTCAGGTAAAATAAAACCTGCTGGTGGAAGCAGAGGCAGCGCCTGGCTGAGGAAGGGTTGGGAAGAGAAAGGAGCCAGGAGCAGGGCTGCCCGAGGAGACCCTGTCTGCCTTCTTCTGGAAAGCCATTAACCTCCACCCAGGAGCGAGGGCTACTTGAAGGTGGAGGCACTACATATTCATGAAGTAGTGGAGTTTGCACTGATTCCTGAGCCATAAGTTTTCATGATGTGTGTTTGGTTTGGCAAGGGAGCGCTAGCCTGGCCTCTTGTCTCCTGTGCTGTGCTGTTATAAATAATGTTGTCCTGCTATGGAGAGATGGAGGTGAGCAGGTGGTGTTGGTGGGGAGGGCTGGAGGAGGGAGGAGGCTGAGAGGCAGATGTTCAGAGAAGGAGCCCAGAGCTCCTGTCTTAGCTGACAGGAAATTTTCAGAAAGCCCTGCGAAAGAGAGTGCCAGTGCTTCACTCCTAATCGCTAATCGTCTTCTCGAGCTGATGTCCTGAGTGGAGTCCAGCATCCTGAGGAGATGGCGTGGCCTCTAAGTTTGGAACATATCCCGTCTGGAGCCCTCAACCTGATACAGACTGTTAGGAGGTGGTGCTGGGTGCTGTGGCTCCTTCTGGAGGGCTAGGCCTCTATAGGCGCAGAGCTCTGAGGGGCACAGAACCCTGAGCCCTCTCTCTCTCTCTCTCCCTGCTTCTCCTCCTCTGCATTCTCATCTCCTCAGGAATTGATAGCAAGCAGACTCCGCTTCCTAAACTCATTCCCACTCAGCAGTGGGCAGGTTGTCCAGCCCCTCGGAGCTCCTACTGCCTCGGGGGCAAGCCAGGTATCAGAAATTGGTCCACTGGAGCCAAGGAGATAGCTCAGCAGTCTAAGCGTCTGCCTGGCAACAGCAAGGGTCTAGGTTCAATCCCTGGTTCCACATGCCATGCTGGCCCCAGAATCCTGTGTGCGGTGCTTCACGCCTGCAATCCCAGCACTGGAGAGGCTGACACAGGATCACACTACATGTCAGAGCTGTGTAGTGAGACCCTATACCACACAAATAAACAAATAAAAGATTAAAACAAAGAAGAAGAAATTGGTTCATCGCTTGGGGGTGGCGCTTGGTGGGAACCCCAGGAATCTGGGGATGCTGCCCTTCCATAAGGGCTCTGCCTGGCAAAGGAGCTGGATGGCCGGTGTGCCAGGGGGCTGAGCGGGGGCCATGGTGCTCCGGACAGCGAGGGCTCAGGCAACGCCTCCTTGACCTGCACAAGGCCGGGGGTCAGAGTCCTCTCTGTTCTCAATGGTGGGCGTGGCAGAGGGAGGGCAAGATGGAAGCCAGGGGAGGCGTGGCTCCCACTTCAGCCTAGCTGGGGAGGGGGGCGTGGAGCAGAGAAGGAAAGGAGGAGAGAGAAAGGGGGAGAAGACAGGAGACAGGGTGTTTCCATTTATCAGGGCACCACCCCAAGCTAAGTCTGTCTTCCAGAGAGGGAGGCAAGGAGAGGCCCCGCGTGGTGGCCCAGTGAGCTGCCTTCTGCTGTGGGCTGTATCCTGCAGGGTACAGCCCTTGGGCCAGCGGCTGACTCATCCACCTTTGGTTGGGGTGGGGGGAGCGGGATTGGGGTGCTTCTAAGTGGAAGGACCCAGGCACACTTGGCCCTGGTCAGCAGGTAGGTGGGGGCAGGACAGGCGACTGCCTGTGCCAAAACAGGAGATGTCAGTGCCACCTAATCAAGTCACGCAGATTTCAAAAGCTGCTTGGCGGGCACTCCAGGGCTGCTGGGGGGGGGGGTTGACCCAGAAGAGGGTAAAGCTAGGAGGGAGTAGAGCAAGGGGTGCACTTGTATAGCCACCCCAGCCTGGCCCCGGCTTGCTCTGGGTGCAGGTATGTGGGTCCCCTACACCGCAGAGGCAAGGTGAGGAGCAGGGCCATAGGCTGAGACGAGGGCACCACAGCCCGCAGCCTGGTCACTCTGCCTCCTGCAGTGTGATTTCCACATTCATCAATCCTTCCCAGTCACAAGGCTGCCTGAGTCGGGTGACAGAGCCGAGGACAGCCGGGCAGAGCAGGCCTGGCCGTGCTGAGCAGCCTGGGTCCTTAGCAAGACCTCAACCAGTCCGCTGTTCTAAAGCAACCAAGGGGGCCCGGGAAGAAAACAACCTGGATCTGATCTGCTCCCACTCAAACCCCTCAGCAGCTGTCTCTTCGTTCTTTTTCTTTCTTTCTTTTCTTTTTTTTTTTTTTTTGTTGTTGCAGGACCGGGGTTTCAACTCACAACCTTGCACTTGCCAGGCGGGCACTTGTGCCGCAGAGCCATCCCCCGAACCCAGCAGCTGCCTCTTGATGTTAGAAGAACCCCCACGGGCTCCTTGCTTGGCCTTCGAGGCGCCTGCCGTGTTCTCCACCTCCCCAGCTCCCAGCCCTGGATGCCCGGGCCACTGACCTTCTGTGGAGCCCTTCCTCCTGGCCTCAGGGCTCTGAGGCTGCTGTTCCCTCTGCCCAAAGCTTCTCCCTCGATGGCCTCTCATGCCCTATGCTGCATCTACCCTGCTCCTCTACTCCAGGCATTACCCACCGCAGTACTAAAATGTCTAGCTGTCCAATTTATCTCCCACTCTCCACTTCCCAGGGTCCAGTGTCTGCCTCACAGGGCCGACGACCAGGATAGTCTGAATCACCCATAAGCCCAAGCAGCTTGCTAGGCGCGCACCAAACAGCAGACATTCGCGGCGTCCGGTGGGTCATGAGCAGAGGCTGCTCCTTGCCAGTAGGGTGTCTGGGCTGGGGTCAGACAGGTCTGGGTTCCAGTGCCAACCCTGCTACTTCCAAGTGTGTGACTGACCCCACTGTGCACCTTAATTCTGGTGTCCTTTCCTTCTTCATCTAAGGGATGAGGACAAAGCTCTTTCCTTTAGAGTTATTTGGGGCCAAAGCCAGCCTTCGCTAGGCGAATGCCTGGTCCCTGTCACATGGCCAGCTAATGTGAGCTCCACAGGGCTTTGGAGCCTCATCAGAGACCTCATTGTGTCCTGCTGACAGGTGGTCAGATTTGCCCCGGGTCACTGTAGCTGGGAAACTTGTCCCTGCCTGGCTTGCCTGGGAACCTAGCACCTTGGGGGTTTTGCTTTTGTAGTTTTCGAACAAGACAGGGGGAAAATGAGACTACCCAGCAAGCAGCAGGGGCTTTTTGCGCCAGCAGCCTGATGTGCTTTGCTGGGTGCCGGGCACCGTGGGCCTGGCTTATTTATTTATTTTTTATGTCCCTGACTTATGAGTCAGTCAATTGGCTCAGTGGTAAAACACAACCCGCTATCAAGGAAGGAGCTGGGAGCTGCCTGCCAACGCACCACTCGCGACTTCGGCAAATCTCTTGTTTTCAGGCCAGCATGAGTCAACTGGAGCTGTGCTTCCTCGAGCTGCTCTCCAAGACCCAATGCCAAGAGCATTTGAGATCCTTCAACAATTGCCTGGCGATCGCTGCGCACCGCCAATCCATGTTTGCTGTAATTACACAGCGTCCAAAGGAGAAGCACAAAAGGCTTGTTGATTTTGGACGGGCTCCGGCCCCCGAGAGGCGAGGGCTGACCCAGGCTCCTGGCAGAGTGTGGGCGGGCGGGCCGGCCGCCCTGGTGAGGACGTGACCAGATGTGGCGAGCCCTGAACTCAGGCCATCCTCCAGGCCAGAACCGGCGTGCTCCAGCCAGCTGACTCAAGAGCAGCTTTTTTTTTTTTTTTTTTTTTTTTTTTGGAGAACAACCCGGGAGAACAAAACGAGGAACTGGAGCTCCTATATAAAGCAGCTCGCTCCTTCCTACAGCCAACGAGGCCCTGAATGATAATCATCTCCAAAGTTGGCCGCCCTTCCTGCCTCTCTCTCTGTCGCTAAACAGGCTCATTGTCTCTCAGCTTCGCAGGGAAAAACATCTTGGCTCTGGCAGGCCTTTCCAGGTAACCCAGAGCTGCGACCCCTCTGACCCCACTTCCTCGCAGTGCTGGGTAGCAGTGGTGGGGGTGGGCACCTGGGTGGGCTGGAGAGGAAGAGAACCCTCATTGGGAGTTGGGAACCCTGGTCATAACTCAGGTGCAGGGCAGGGTAGTTGTCTACATGGGGTTCATTCTCTCCATCTGCTATTGGAGGGGGGTGTGGAGTAGAGCCTCATTTCCATATGCACCCCTTAAAGTTTTAAATTGGAGTAACACTTCTCTCTGGGGAAAATTTACCTGGAACCTCAATGCCTAAAGCAAAACCCCTTGGTGGCAACGAGGGTCACCTCCCTCAGCTCCATCTGTGGCATTTCCAGCCCAAAGAATTTCCACTGGCCCTGGACCTGCCACTTATTTGTATGGGTACCACGGAACACAGTTTACAAACCTTGAGCTCCAATCACTCCGGCTCCTGCTGGCCTTTGGATCTGGAACAGAATCTACGGTGGCTGAGATGTAACGGTGGTGGCCGCCTTGGGCTGTCACGAGCAGATCTGGGTCCCTGGCCTCCAGTGTGGCAGCGGGGCTAAATCCAGGAGAAGATGACAGCCCACAGCCACAACAACCATAATCACAAAAATGATTTTGCTCACGCTGAAGTTTCTTGAGCAGCTGGCAGGCTGCCACGAATGTACTTAGGCGGAAAATCACCAGAAAAAAATGATATAATCTGACAGATTTTTCACAGGCTTAAATATTCATGAATTAAAGGAATTGGCAGAATTTTCTACATTATTAGCTTTCATCATGGCTGCAGGAGCAGTTGGTGTGCTGGCTGCTCTTCAAGATCCATTAATCTCGTCCATCATGAGAGCAACCATTTCAAAATTAGCTATTTTTACGGAGGGATGGCGTACAGGGGAGATGGGGAGATTGAAATGCGGCTCCAGTGTGAAGGCCCTTGCCTTCTGCCCAGGGAAGCAACCTGGAAGGCCATGCAGTGTTCCTGTAGGAATGTTGGTGGCGCTCAGAGGATGGGATGGTGGAAGTCCAGGTGCATTCTGGGATCTAGGACTTTCTAGTCCTCCAGTCTCTGAAGACCGGTGAGGTTTCAGATAGAGTTTCAGGAGGCAAAGACCAAGAAGCCTAAGCGACCTCAGTGGGGGCTTCTGGGTAAGAAAGTCCTACCAGATGGTACCCAGGTACCTTTTGTTCATTATTTACAGAGCAGAGTGCAGCTCTGCCCAGGGTGCTCTGCCACGGGTTCATGGTCTCATTCCAGCCTCCAAGAACTCAGAAGGTAGGCAAGTACACACACATGTACAGGTGCATGTACACACATACACACACACACATGCACACACACGTGGGTGCGCATGACAGTTATGTAAACAAGTCGCAGAGAGGTTAGGCCAGCTGTCCATGGTCTCACTGTCAGTGGATAACATGGCCCTGTTCAGATCCAAGTCTTTCTGTCCCTAAAGGCAGTAGGACATGCTGTCTGTCATGGTGATCACTGGCTGCTGGTCCCGTGAAGGGATGTGCTCTTCCGCATGCAGTCAAAGCCTCTTTTAAACAGGACACCAGCTTATAGATCAGAAACTCAAGGCCCAGGTGGGCCCCTCCATCCTTCCCACCCTTCTGTCCTTCTTCATTTCAAGATGTAGACTTCACTGTAACCCAAGCATCGTATGGCCCACAGATCAGATGGTGAGTGACCCTGAAAAGGCAGTTGCTCTCAATCTCCACATTCTGCATGGTCCAACAAGGGAATAGAGGGAGCCTGGGGAAAACTGAGCAAAGGCTTCTCTCTGGTGCCTGAGGGCTGGAAGGGTCAAGGCAGAAAATGCAGGTCAGGATTAGCCCGCTGGGATCATTGCAATAGGCCTCCTGACCCGGGGGCGAACCCTTGGGTGTGACAGCCCGGGAGAGGCGGGTGGGACAGTGGCTTCAGCCCTGGTTTGCATATTGCTATGGTTTTCCTGTTTGTGTCCCTTCCAGAATTCATGCTGAAACTTAATCCCAGGCCAACAGTGCTAAGAGGTGGGGCCCTGCCAGGTGATTAGGCCTCTGGGCTCTGCCCTCCCGAGTGGGGTCAGAACCAGGCAGGCCCTTTTGCCTGGTTTGTTCTTCCACCCTCTCATTGTGAGAGTACAGGGTGTTTTTCCCCTTGGGAGGACACAGTGTTCTTAGAAGCAGACACCAAGCTGACATCAGACGGTGAAACTACCAGCACCTTGACCTTGGGTTTGTAGCCTCTAAAATTGAGAAAATAAATTTCTATTCTTTATAAATTACCTGGTCTGGAATATTTTGTTATGGCAGCACAAAAGGACTAAGACACACAAGTAAGGCTCGCTTATAGACAAGTCCTGTGCTTCCTAGAACTGACCAGTCTCAGGCAGGGCTGTCTCTCCAGGGTCAGCAAGGCCCCAGGGATCAAAGCTTTGGGGTCAGCAAGACCCCAGAGGTCAAAACTTTAGTCTACAGGAACTGAAAATTCATAGTTAATGCCATTTCTCCCACCAGCCACCCACCCACCCATCTTGTTGACCTCTCACTATGCTCGATACTGAGCTTGCCCTAGGGGACTTGCTATGACCAGCTTTTAGGACAGTGACTAGATTCACAAGTTCAGCAGAGCCTGCTCCTTCCTTATCTGCATTCATCCTAGAAGCAGGAGCTGGTCCAGGAGCTGGACCAGGATTTCCCTAGTTCCATCTCTGCTCCACAACTTGGTCTTGCTGCCCAGGAGCTGGGACTCAGAAAAATCACAAAGGGAAGTCTCTGTTTCATTAACATCTGACATATTTAATGACCCAGAGGCAGAAGAGCCACACAGAACAGACACAGGCCATAAACCCCAAACAGCCACATGAGAGGCTTTAGGGTGACTGGCACCCGCCTGGCTGAGACCGGTGCTGCGGAAGGTAAAAGGACAGCACTCTCTGTCGGTCTGCCTGGGACCAGCCAGCTTTCTTGCTGATTCCCAGAACACAACTGTGGTTGGGGGGTCACATGTCTTTGCAGACAGATTGAGTGGGGAAGCTAGCGTTTGGGTAGTGGTTTTGTTTTGTTTTGTTTTCTCACATTTAGCATCAACAACCACAATAACTAGTCATCATAATAATTAATAATTATTTACACTTACAGGGTTCTTATTGGTGGAATGTCTACTGCCAAGTGCTTCACCGTGGCTATAACAATAGGCAAAGTTGACTGAGCCTTGCTGGGGGCCACTGCTGTGTTCACGGAACACAGTGCTGTGTAGACATTGCTGTGTTCTGTTCATGCATCATTCCTGTGAAGGGAAGGTGTGATCTCCCTGACAGGGGAGGAAACCAAAGCCCAGAGAGGTTAAGGAACCCGCTCAGGAACACGTGGTGGGGAAGTGAAAGAGGCGGAACTCAAGATCTAGCTCTGTGTGACTCCCACCTCTATATCCAGTCGGACCAGTGGAGACGGAAGAAACAGGTGAGGGAAGAAGCAGAAGACACAGGGCAAAGCCCAAGCAGGGAGGGGTTTCCTGGCCAGCTCCAGGGGCCTCTGAGCCTGGCACTGGCTGCACATGGGTACTGGCCAGGAGGAAGCATTGCAAGGGCAGGATTTCTGACAAGTCAACAGAGGTGCCAAGGGCATGAATCTAATGCTCCTGACCTGGCCCTGGGGCCCCTAACAAAGCCACCTCAGGGACAGAACGCCCCTACAAAGTATTGTTGTTCTATATTGGGACTTCTTCCTGGATGCACAGCTGACACAGAGTCCTCCATTGCCCGCTTGGTCCCAGGTTGGTGCCTGTCATCCCACTGGAGGTGTTTGTAGACACGGTGGAGCCCTGGTTTTGCTGCCAAGTAGACCCACCGGGCCAGTCTGTTGTGGCATATTTTAATGCTGCTGAGGAATCAGCTCTTGGACATCGGCCTTTGGGCAGGACGATGGAGGTATGAACTTTGGACCCTGGGAGGACCAGACAGCTCCCTTCTGGCACAGCACCCTGACTGGAAAGGAAGGCAGGTGGTATACACCGGTGTGCAAGGTTGCTGAGGAACAGAGGCTGGGTCCTTCTGTGTCTTTCACTCTTGGAGGAACAGAGGGACAGAGCCGTGGTGAGGATGGGGACATAGCAGACAGCCAGTCCATGCGTCAACGGGGTTCGTAGAGCACTGGCCCAGGATGCACCCGGGCCTGTGCTGTGGGAAGCTTGGCCTCTCCCCTCCCAGAATCCTCTGCATCTGCCTGTTGCCTCTAGCTCTGAGTTGCAACTACATGACAGAGGAATGGAAGGGAAGGGGGCCAGATGTTTTGTAAGCTGGCCCAGAGCCCCTCTCTGCCCTGCCTCTCAAGTCCATCCTCCTTGGCATGCACCCTCCAGGCTGGCATCATCAGACTAACTGGGCTCCCTTCACGCAAGGCCTGTGCTCACTGGATGCTCCCTGCTCCACACATCAAAGCTCTGCAGGCCCTCTGCTCTCTGCTGGCCTTCTCTGCATCCCCATCCACTTCTGGGCCAGGTGGGCTGCAAGGAGCACTTGCTGCCTGATGAATGGTGAGCTCTGTGCCCGTCATGGCATCCCTGGGACCACTCAGGACTAAATGGGATGCAGGGAGGTGCCCAGACCCCTCCTTCCTTGGCCAAGCCCCCAGCCCTGCTTCTAGAAAGGAACAGAACCTGCAGCATTTGGGGGTGGTGAGGAGACAAGATACCTTGTGGGCACAGATGGGTGAGGGAGAGCCAGGGCCAGGAGCCAAGGAGGCAGCAGGAAGACACTAATGGTGTGGCTGTTGCAAAGCCCTGGCTCCGGAGTCTTCTTGGCCCAGATCAAACTGAGGCCTAACATGATGGAAGATGGGACCGGATGGTAGGAGAGGATTCTGCACCCATCGGCAACTCCCCACCTTGGCACTTTGTCCCCGTGTCACCTCCCAGAGCAACAGCCCCTGGGCTCACATGTGGGAGAACCCCCAGGCTGTGTACATCAGGCTCTGCCAGGGCCTGAGCATTTGGTGGTAGAAGTTGGGCTGCCTCTCCCTGTAGCCCTCTTGCCTTGCTCTGGCCCAGCCCCTTCAGCTAGGGGGTAGAGCTCCTGAGAGTGCATTAGACCCATGGCTGCAGGCAGCCTGGAAAGGTCAGAGCGGGGATGCGTTATGAGGGGCCCGTCCTGCACCTCCCTGTTCAGACACGGCCTTTGCGTCCAGGCCCTACAGAAGGCAGGAGGCCTTTGGGATTCCCCGGGGGCTGCAGGTCGCAAGACCCATGCACAACAGCCAGCAGTGTCGGCAGAGAGGTCGCCCCTGGGTTAGCACAAGCAGGATGTCGGGGTGGCAGATCCAGATCTCAGTTCTCAGTTTGTCATCTGTAAAATGGGGCTACCAACACCCACCCCCTGTCTTCTCTGGTGATGGTTAGAGGAGTCCGCGTGCCGTGCAGCGTGCAGCGTGTGCTTCCTAAGCGTCAGCTGTTGTCACCAGAATGGTTTCCCTCGCGTGGCTACTGCTCTGTAGCACTGCGCAGCCAGCAATGCGGCTTTGGGGTTTACTTCCTTTACAGCATAGGAGCATGTGAACCTCGCTGTCCAGAGAGGGGGCTGCTTATGTGAAGCAGCTGGCACAGGGCCGGCCTCTCGTGAGGCACAATGCCGATCACACTTCCTTTTTCCTTTGTCCCCGCTTTCTCCCTCCCCAGAGGTCAGGCCCTGAGGCCCAGGCAGGTGGTGGCCAGGGCTTCACAGCATCCTCATGGCAAAGCCCAAACTGAGGCCTCGCCCCTCTCTCCAGACAGGGCCCTTGGGCCGCCCTGCCCTGCCCTGCACCCCAGTCTGAATTTCCACAGCAGAGTCTGCATCTGTCAGTCACCACCAGGCCGTGGATCTGGGATCCCTCACCCCGCTGCGTCCATTGTACCTATTATTTGGAGAAGAGCCAGGACTGCCTCAAGCACAGGAACTGTTCACAGCTTTATAAATTTCCTCTAACTGGATCACCATCCTGTGGGAAAGACTCAGAGAACGAGGACCGAGAAGGTCTGCAGGGCCATGGTGCAGCCCCGGGGCTGGGCTAAGCTCTGAGGGACAGGTCTCCCCCGGCCTTCCTAGAGCCTCCTATGGCTCACACATACCCCACTGCAATGCAGCTCATCTGGTGTGTGAGGTACAGATTGCCAGAACGATGCAGGCCAGACACAAGTGTCCCCAGGCATCTGCCTGGGCTCGGCCACACATGGCAGAGATGGAGTTCACAGGAATCCACCCCGAGCTCCTCTGTGAGGCTCCAGTTGCAGCTGCTGACTCCAAGAGGAAGCTCAAAGGTGGGGGGAGAAGTTGAGGGCAGCCCAGGCTGGAGGACTCTAGAGGGCCGAAGAGGACAGGGCCAGCCGGTCACGACTGCTAGGCTCCGAGTGTGCAAGTTGGTCTAAAGCAGCTGTTCTCAACCTGTGGGTCTCGATCCCGGCGGGGGTCGAATGACCAAAACACAGGGCTCGCCTAAAGCCATCGGAAATCATAACTGTAGCAGAATTACAGTTTTGAAGTAGCCACCAAAATTTTGTTGGTTTGGGGTCACCGTGACATGAGGAACTGTATTGTGGGTACATGGCATTAGAAAGGTTGAGAACCACTGGTCTAAAGCCAGACTGCATGAGCTCATCTCGCTCTACCACTGGCTGTGGGACCAAGGACAAGGTCTTTCCCCTGTGCAGAACAGGAATCATTCCAGTCCCTGGAGCAAAGGGCTGTATATGAATCAGATTTACTTTCTGTTTTTTGATATAGGTTCTCACTACGCAGTTCAGACTTACTTACAGTGACTTTCCTGTATCAGCCTCCCCAGAGCTGGGATCAGAGGCGTGCACTACCATACTCAGTTTCAGTGGCTGGCACAGTGGGACTGGGGTTGCAGTTCCAGGGCAGTCATGGCATGCGGTACCAGGGATCGAACTTGGGACCCTGCGCTTGCCAAGCAGGCACTTAAACCACCGAGCTATCTTTCCAGCCCTAGACTGACTTTTTGAAGGAGATACTCACCAAAGAGAAACCCTGATGCTAGGCCAGAGGCCAACATCATGCTAGGGAAAGGACCTAGCAGTCGGATGGGACAGTTTCAGAGTCCAGAGACAGATGCCGGGCAGCAAGGGATAATGGCAGGGGGCTGCAGGGAGGCAGGGTCGCTCCCTTCTGCCCAGCCCAGCGTGGGTTAAGTCCAGAACAAGGAGGTCTGCAGGGTGGGGAGGGAAGGGAGGAGGCAGAGAGACCACCCTCAGCAGCATCCCTCCACACAGGTAGGCCTTCACAACCCCTTTTCAACACACCATCTCTTCAAAGGCTCCGTCCCCAGAGTTCTCAAGGCCTTGGCTGCCTTCGCTATTGCCTGCTCATCGTCTGCCTCCTGAGAGCACCGGCAGATTTTCAGAACAAAAATTATGGGAGCTAAAGACGATTTCGCAAGCCAGACGGGAGGACCGAGTCCCCTGCTGATGTCTGGTGCCCCGAGTGAGTGTCTTGTCATAGCCCGGGCTCTGAAAGTGAGCTGTAGTCCACCCACTCACGCCCCCTCTCCCTTTCACTGTCTAATCTCTTTGCGCTGGTGTTGAACTTGCACGCCTATGAACGTATTTGTTAGGCAGACAGCGCTCCATCAAGCAGGACCTGAGTCCCCGAGTCCCAAGCTATGGGATCAGAGAGGCTTGGGCCCATCCCTTCTGGCCTGGCCTCTCTTCCTCATCTGGCCAGGATGGAGAACTCAATGCCGCAGGCACAACCAGGACTTCCAGGTTCATTTATCTTGTCTTGTAGACAAGACCGAAAGTTGTACTCACCGGGAGATGTTCCACTTGGACTTCTGTCCCTCCTGGGTGTGGGGGCTCGGTGTAGAGAGAGCCTGTCTGAACAGACAATTTTGGGGGTCAGGGAGTCTGAGGACCAAGGGTACAGTGGCGAGGACAGGGCCTGAGGATGCATGACCCCTTGTTGCTCTACAGCAGAGGAGGATGACACATGTGCCCCTCCCCCAGGCTCTGCCCCACTCGCTCCTGGCCTCAGCCTTCAGAGGTGTCCAGGAGCTGATCATTTGCATCTCACAGCTGGAAAAATGGATTCTGAGAGCCTCCCTGAGTCAGGCCCCAGGGTTCCCCCCCAACCACCTTGTGGCATGCTGGAGGAGAACATGCCGCCGACAGGGGCTTTGCCACATGGATGGGAACAGATGTGGGATATTAGATGCCACTACCCCTTTGGGGGGCTGCTGGTCCACATCTGTCCTGGTGGGGAGCCTGGTAGGTGTCTGTTCTCAGGGATTTGTTCCTCTCCCTGAAAAGGAGGTTGAGCCCTGCGTCTGGCTCCTGTCTGCACAGTCATGGGTGGTAATCAGGAAGGACACACGGCCTCCCTGGGCCACCCCCCCTTCTAAGTTTCCATCAGGACTTGCAGGTGCTGAGGAGCTGGGGGCCTCCTAGAGCCCCTTACACCATGGCTTTGTGAATACGATGCACTCCGCTGCGTGAGCACAGCTGCAGCCAAGAGCACTGCACTGATGGCCACTTTGCCCTGGGCCTCCAGGTCACCCGAGTTTCTCTTTCTGTCTCGCCATCTTGGACCAGGGAGCAGTGACATCAGACAGACCTGGGTATGACTCCCATCCACTGCTGTGCTCTGGCTGTGTGACCTCAGGTGGGTCAGTGTTCCTCTCTGAGCTTCAGTTTCTTTAATGGTAAAAGAAAATAATGATTTCCAAAGACACAATATGTTCACATGACTGTTCTATCCCGTAGTATGTCAGGCATTATTATTGCTTTTTTTTTTTTTTTTTTCTGAGATAGATTCTTACTATGTAGCAGAGGCTGGTTTTGAACTTATACTGATCCTCCCATATGCTGGGATCACAGGTGTGTGCCACCATGCCCAGCTCTGGGAGTATGCTAAGCGTTTTATAAACATGAGCTCACTTAATCTTTGCAATAACACTATGAAATGATCGCCTTCCCTTCACACCCACTCTCAGTCAAGCAAACAGAGGCCACGCCCATAGTCAGCAGAAGAGTGGGGGCCCTGACTTTGGTGCCTTGTAGAGGCTCAGGAAATCGTATTTCCCCCATCCTCTCATGATCTGTTTCCTTCTGTTTTCTCCTGTATGCATGCACTGTGACCCCAGCAAGGTGGGGCTGTGATAAGGAGACAACAGGCCATGTCTGAGGAAGGCTAGGCCGAGTGAAGGTGCCCCTCATTACCTCTCCTGCCTCCAATAATACCCCGGATCTCGATCTGGTGTGAATGCAGGGGATCTGAGGTGCAAGTTTCTAGCGCATGGCTTCAGGGAGCTGGTCAGGAAGACAACCCAACCCTGCTGGGTCTTGGGGGGGCGGAGGGGGGGCAGGGTGGTCCTCAGGCAGCACCACCACAAAACCCGGCAGCTGGTCCAGCAGTATCTCCGTGAATAAAGTGGTCACAGTGGCTGTCAGACAAGAATCTGGATGAGTCACAAGGGAACAGGAGCTGGGCTAGGGGTAGAAATGAGCCCCGCTGGGCTCTGCTCCAGGGGCTGGGGTTTGGCTGGGGAGGAGGAGGAGGAGGAGGAGGAGGAGCTGTGTTGCAATCGCACCAAGAATCAACTGGGTCATCTCTTGAGGGTGGCACGGTGCAGGCCTGCCAACCCTCATGGGCTTTTTTGTAGAAGTGGAGAAGCGGAGATGGTATCTCCCAACTGCCTTTAGCATCTGGCTGTGAGATGGGGCTCTGGGAGATGGGGCGATAGCATTTTTGGCAGAGCCAGCAGCTCCAGAGGCATGGGGTGGAGGGCATAGGGAGGAGTCCAGGAACCCTCTCCAGTTCAGACTTGGCCTCTGATTCTGTGCTGGGGGCGGGGGGAGTGAAACACTTACCATCTCCCCAGTTTGGACCACTGCCTGCTGGTATGCAGTAGCCAACCCACTGGCTCGGGGCTGTCCCCTTTCACCTGGGAGAGACTGAGCCATGAGTGGTGGGGGTGGGGTGGGAAGAACATTAGCTTTGGAGTCTGACCAACTTGAAATTAAATCTCAGCTCTGCCCTGAAGCACTGGGGCATCTTGAGCCCAGAGCTTAACCTCCCCGAGCCCTAGTTTTCTTAGTTCTGAAGTGGAGGTAATCACAGCTTCCCAGCAGGGTGGTTAGGGACAGTAATGATGATATGCGCGAAAAGATGGCACACAGTAGGAGCTCGAGGCCAGCTAGGCATATTTCTCCCTCCTCTTAGGACACAGCCTGTCCCTGCCTCTGGCAGCAGTGCGCAAATACTTTCTGCCCAACTGCCTACATGTAAACATCCTAGGCTCCACAGGCCACATGCTGTCTGTCGCAACCTCTCCTTTGCTGCTGTTACGTAGATGTAAATGAGTGGGGGCTCTGTTCTAATAAAACTTTATTTATAAAACTAAGTAGCGGACAAGCTGTGGCCTGCAGGTTGTAGTTCGCTAATGCAAACTTTTGCAAATGTTTGGACTTTCAAGTCCAAATACCACCTAGCCTGGCCTCCTCCACTCAATGCATTAGGTTTGTGGCCTGGCCCTGATCAGATCGGGAGGACCTCCCTGTGGTCCTTGGTGCACCTATGTGCCTTGTTTTACCCCTCCACCCCCTCAGGACACCATCCCATTTCCTCTCTGCCAGGGGAAATCCACCCTGGTAAATCTGCTGAGCTGTCCTGCAATAGGCAGGGCTCGGACCAAAGGGCGTGACTCAGCACCGGGTGAGCCCATCCTCTAAGGCCCGGGTCAGGCCAGCTGTCCTCCTGATCACACCCTTTGCAAGACTCCATGGTTCCTCACCCCCCCACACACACTCCTGCAGGCAGACCCCTGGGTTGGCTCTGTGCCCCATCTCTGTGGCATATCCCGGAGACTCCATCTGCTTCTCTGCCTCCACCTCACCTGGCCTGGTGTCTTTCAGACTCCTAGGAGGTGGACCCAGATGTCCCAGGCCCCCTTCCCAATGAGGCCTCTTTTCCTTTGAATTCTTTCCCCCAGAGTATCAATTAGTCGTATCATACCCATCCAATCAGATTTTCCAGACCGTTTAACCCATCTTTCCTGATGCATTTGAGATCATTTCTTTGAATCTCCCTTCTAACATAGTAACATGGACTGGGTCTAACACATCCATTGACATTTTCATTTCCAAGAGCATATTTTTAATTTCTGCAAGTTCTATTTGATCTTCCATAAACTGCTGATAGTCCCTTATTCCTAGGCTGTATTTTCCACTCTGTCTTATCTCTTTCTGCATTCCATACATAACTATTTTACAGTCAGCCTCATTACTGTAATTCTTGAAGTCTTGAAAGATCTGAATCAGTCATTTTCTACTGGGGTAATTTTCCCCTCTGGGGGTTATTTGATAAGGTCAGGGACATTTTTTTGGTGGCCACGGCTGGGAGGGGCTCTGGGGAAAAGAGGACAATGCTGCTAGCTAGCACTGGGAGATATCTTGAATGCTCAAGGCGGTCCCTGCAGTTAAGAATGATTGGGTCAAAAGTTAGTAGCTCTGAGGTTAGGAAACCGCGTGTTGCTTGCTGTTTCCCCTGACTGGGTTCATGGTGACTCATTGCTTCCAGTGTTTTTAAAAAGTTTCTCTTCGGTAAAAAAAAATCAGGTTGAAGGTACTATTCCAGAGAGGATTTGTCCTTGCTCATGCCAGCCACTAGGGGGCACTACTAACCCGGGACCGGGTGATTTGGACATCGAGGGTGTTCCCCTTGTCTTGGGCAGCGGAAATTCAACACCCAACCCCGCAGGAGAGCTGGTGCTGTGGTTCGGTACACCAGGCCTGGCTGTGCGGAAGCTGGCCTCCATGAGCTGATTTGGATCTCTGATGTCCACCACAAGCTGCCCCTGCCAACGCATCCTGCGGGCATATATGTGACCACATCCCCATAGTTTGTCCTTCACCATTTCCTACCAGGGAATGGGAAGTGGAAAAATACAAATGCTACGGGTAGCACCCTCATGTTTCCTAATTTCCAAGCGATTTGTCCAAAGGTGGGTCTTGTTTGGGACACCGAATTAATAAAGTTTGGGGGACACACATATGGTGCTCCTTAACTGTGACAGGACAGAGGAATTCATGAACAAGCTGACACGGTGTCATCAGAGAGGGCCTTTAAAAGGTGAGACCTAGTTAGGGATGTTGTCTTTACCCACAATTCCAAGGTACACATAGTGCTCAGAATCCCAAGTGTACACTGGCATTTGGCAGCAGAATCTCGCACGACCCGTCCAGGGCTTTGTATTTGGTAAGAAGCTTTGAGGAGGTGTCTGCAGACTGACAGTGCATTTGGCCACAAGACCCTGCAGGGGCTCAGCGTGACACACACACTTCACGCCATAGCACCTACTGAAGTCAGCACATTTGTCATTTTCTCACTATGCCATTTCGGCTGGCCTTGAACTCACTGGATAGCCCAGGCTGGCCTCACACTCACAGTAATCCTCCTGCCTCAGCCCCCCAAGTGCTGGGATTATAGGGGTGCACCACCATGTCCAGCAGCATTTGTGATTTTCAGAACATATGCGACTCCCGGATCTAGAGAAGGGGTCGTTAACCTATATTATTAACTTTCAGGAAAAGAACTCCCCACCCATAGCACACACGCAGGAGCACATCGAGGCCCTCGCCGGCTGATGCTGTCCCCTGTTTTCAGCATGGGTTGGGTGACAAGGGGACTGTGTTTAGGGTATGTAGCATCTCCTAGTCACTCCAACCCGACTGTGCACCACACTCCTCCGGTTCTTCCTTCCAACAGTGCTAGACAGCTCTTAAGAAATCCTTTGTTGTCATCTGAGAGTTGGTCAAAAACCATGTTTATTTTAAAAATTACACCAAAGATGCAGGAGTTTATTATCCAAACAAAACTAGAAATATACCGAAGAACACATGAAATGTTTCCTTTGCTAAATGCTCACCCACCCCAGAAGTAACCCATGCACTCATGAACTTCTATGCGCTCAGCCATCTTTTCTATAGATGAGATTGTGTTACATTATATATCGTTTTGCATTTTGTTTTTACTCAGTTATATGTCCCTTCATGCTGGAACATATAGATAGGCTTTTTTTTTTTTTTTTTTTTTTACTAGGAATTGAACTCAGGACCTTGTGCTTGCCAGGCAGGTACAGTCTTGCTTGTTTGGGTTTTTTAAATGTATGTAGTGCAGGATCTACAGGGTCTAAGTACACAGATGGCACTTATAGGGATCCTCCTGTTTTCAGCCTCCCAAGCACTAGGATTATGGGTGCACACTATCACGCCCAGCCTCAATTACCATCTCAGTGTGCCCCAGAGATGGGGCTGGCACAGCACGCCAGGAATTGAATCCTGGTCCTCACATCTGCCTAAACAGGTTCTTTAATCTGTTGAGCTATCTGACCAACCCTTGGATGATCTTCTATGGTATAGAATTAAAGATGTGTTATGTGCAAGCACCAAACAGCCACAAGGAATATAAAACTTTCATACTATAAACATGAACCAAAAAATAATAATAATAACAACAACAATAATAATAATAATAATAATAAAATAATAGTAATTAACAAGAATGGGATCTAGAAACAGAGGGACGGAGGTGTGGGCAAGAAGGGAAATAAAACATTAATCAATAAGTATTGTATACATGTACCAGCTCCTCAAAATAATATAAATTTCATGTAGGTCAAAATTGTACTGATAAACTAAAATTTCAAAAGAAAGAAATTTAAAATAACTCCTCTCTGGAAGTCATCGTGCCACGTGAAAGGGGGTGTACTTTTAAATTTTGATGAAGGCTGCCAAATTAATTGCCTTTGAACAACTTCCACCAATTTATTATACATGAAACTGATCGCTGGTCATTTCGTTTCTGGTGAACTCTGATACGCTACTAACATTTCTAACTTGGGCTAGCCTGATGGTCCGAAACCGAAGCTTCACGTCTCAGCATGTATTGCCCAGCTCTGCAACGAAGCCGTGCTTTGACACGTGGAGCTCGCCACTGATGCATTCTTTATCATCTCTACCCTTTTTTCTGTAATGTTTATTTTCCTTCTCTTGTTGATTTTTGAGGGCTCTTTCTATATGTGTGGTTGGCTGTCTTTTATTGAGGTATGCTTTACATGCAGTAAAAGATACGGATCTGCTGGTGATAGGTATTTTAAAGGGTTGTGACAGCTGTGTACACCCACGTAGTCATCGAGATAGAAACGGTCTCCAGGACTCCTGCGGGTTCCCTTGGGCCCATTCCAGCTCTGCAGGGCAACCATTGTCCTGATTTCTATCACTGGAGATAAATCTCTTCCTGGACTTTATGGAGTGAGACCATGCAGATAAACTCTTTTAAGTCTGGCTTCTTTTGCTCAATACATTGTTTTTGAAATCCACTCACGTTGCTACACATCTCCACAACCGGCTCCTTTTCATGGGTGAACAGTACTCCATTGCGTTTGTATACAGTCAGCCCTCCAGATTCCAAGAGCTGAAGATCAAAGATATTTGAAAATAATTCCTCATCTAGACTTTTGTCCTTGTCGTCACTCCCTAGAGAATGCAATGTTAAGAATCACTTATGTTGCATTTGATTTTATAAGTAACCTAGAGACAATCTGAAGTATCTAAAGGAATAGGCATAACACACAGGTAGTACTATGCTATTTTATAGAAAGGTCTTTAGCATGTACAGTTTTGGGGATGAGTGAATTCTGGGGTGAGGAACCTGTGATTCTGAAGGATGACCCTGCCACACAGTGGTTGTCGTTCCCTTACTGACAGAGGCTTGACTTCCAGTTTGGAACTACTTTATTTATTCATTCATTCACTCATTCATTCATTCATTTAATACATGGTCTCGCTACACAGTTCAGACTAATAGTGGTCCTCCTGTCTCAGCCTCCCCAGAGCTGGGATTATAGGCATGCACCACTATGCCCTGTTCCCAAGCCAGCACTGTGTGCCTGGGGTTTCTGGGGCCAGCATGGCATGTGCTACTTAGGAACACACTCAGGATATTGTACTTACCAGGCAGGTACTTATGCACTGAGCTGTCTCCTCAACTCTTTGGGGCTATCATGAATAAAGATGCTAGGGACATTGTTCCCACTCCGGTTCCCCCTAGGTTCTTAATCCTAGCTGCTTGGGACCATGCAACCAGGTCAGAGGATAGCTGTGGGTCTGAGCTTTATTAGACACCACCAGATGGTTCTTCAGAACAATTGTGTCAGCTGAGTCTAAGCCCACCGCAAACGAAGTCACTTTTCTGGTTCAAGTGTTCAACCACCAAGCAGGCTGCCTTTGTTTTTGAGATGTTTTATATTTTCACGAAGTTGCCCCCATCTCTTCCTTACAGGTCCTGGGGCTTGTGCGTTGGTACAGTGAGAGCTTGACATTTAAAATATATGTATTTTTCTACAAAGTTCTTCTAGCTTGGCTAGTACATGTCACCCCATCTGTCAATAAGAATTTAACATTCTGTGTGATGCAAAAAAAAAAGCCCTCGATCTTGGCCCACACCATACAAAGTTGTCTTTTTGTTGCTGCTGTTGTTTTCCCAGGACCAGAAACAGAACCTCAGGCGCTGACACTGAGCCACATCTCCAGACTTCTCTATTTTTTTTTTTTTTTTTTCAAATTTGAGACAGAGTCTTGCTGCGCTGCTAGATTTCCTTGTATTAGCGTGAATTTGCCCTCCTCCTGCCTCAGCCTCCCAGGCTGCTGGGACTACTGGCATGAGTCATGTAGATGTTTTAGGCTATTTCACACACAAGGAAACTGGGGAGCTATGGGACATGCTCGAGCTCACGATCTATAGAGAGGAGCCCATCAGTCTAATTTAAATTTGTTCTCTCACCCAACTGCAGGTTCCCATCCATACCATTAGCATAGATTGTGTGAGACAGAGAAAATAGCAATATGTTATTACGCATTTGTACGTGCACCCACAAGCTCGTGAGTGTGCATGCGTGCACACATACACACATGCGTGCAGGCATGTACACACATAAAAATAAATACAAAAAGAGTAAACCAGAAACTCATGGGGGAGGGTGAGAGCAGGCTGACAGAGGAACAAAATAACACCAAATAGCATTTTTCAAATACAGTTTTGTGTGTGGGGGTGGGAATCATTTGCATGTAGTTTGTACATGGCTTAAAGGTTCAAAACAACTCAATCGAATTAAATGAAAAATAATGGAGAGGTAAACCTCTGAATCATGTACTAACAGGAATATGGAAACCAAACTATAAATTGGAGAGACTGACCACAGAATGTAAGAAGTCCTATTTAAATAGTTTTCTTTTTCTTTCCTTTTTTTTTTTTTTTTTTTTTAATACTTTGTTCTTATTTCTGTGGTGAGCCAATAAGGTGGCAAAACACCTAGAGTTACTTAGTAGGTTATTGCCGGTGGTAATGACTACATGGGAGCTCTGGAGGTGCTTTATGGGTGTCAGCAAATGCAACGCAGGGTGTGTATTTGAAACCAAGATTACCTGACAGTCTCGGGTGCTAAACTGTAAAAGAGAGACCGGGGTTGGGGCTGTGGCTTCTCAGCAGGGGGCTTGTGACATGAGTGTGCGGCCCTGTGCTTGTGTGTGATTTCCAGAACCACTCATACCAAAAAGCACACGTGTGTGTGTGTGTGTGTGTGTGTGTGTGTGTGAGAACATCACTGTCAACCCCATTAACATAGTTATGTGTCAAGTAAAAGTACAGCATAACTTATGGCAAATAAATCTGTCCCAAAAAGAAAAAAAAAGAAAATTTCCCAAATCACAGGATGTACAGGGGACAGAGGAACAAGTTAAATGACAGTAATATAAAACAGCTAGGCAAAATTTCCGTTCTCTATAGGGTCCACCCCACGCCCCGATACCAAGTCAGAGCGTTAGGTCTCAGTATGAGAAAAGGAAAAACATGGGCTTATTATACATTTCTTTCTTCTTTCCTTCCTTCTTTTTCCCTCTTTCGTTCTTTTCTTTTTGGAAACAAGGTCTCCCATGTAGCTCAGGCAGCCCTTGAGCTCACCATGTAGCATAGACTGGCCTTGAACTCAATCCTCCTGCCTCAGCCTCCTGGCTGCTGGGATTATAGGGGAAGCACCGCCATGCCTGGCTGTACTTTTCATTCCATTTTTTTTTTTTGTATGCTTAAAAAATCATGAAATGATCTAAATGCCTATGACATAAGTAAACATAGCCCGTGGTGCAGTGAAATATGTTTATTATTCAGCCATAAGAAGAATGAGTAATGTCGCATGCTTGACAGAGGAATCAAGTTTGAAAACATGCTAAGAAAGAGAAGCCAGACACCCCAGACCACTTGCTGCTGTGTCACTTGCAGAACTGGCGAGTCCCCAGAGGCAGGAAGGAGGACAGAGGTTATTAGAGGGCAGGGGTGGATGATGAAACAGGCAGTGATTCCTCAAGGCAGATGAGGTGTTTTTATGCAGCCATGAAAAGGTTCAGTAAGTGGAGAGAGCTTGGGGTTGCACAACCTCAAGAGCAATTAAATGTCACTGAGCCACACACTTCAAATGGTTAATTGCAGGTTCTGTGTGTGTCACCTCAATTAACGTAGAGAACACAAGCAAATGTTCAGGAACACCGTGGTCATAGGTCAGGTCCAGGAATGAGGCACCTTCAAAAGGCATTAAAATTGTATTTATGTGTGTGTGCAAGGGAAGAGCGTGTGAACTCCCAGCCTAGGATGGGCAGGTGCAAAAAGCAGCCCTAAGAAGGTCAAGCGGTGGTGGCTGGTGACGTCTGTCATGTGACCCTGGAGCATCTAGCACTCATCTCCCGCGTCCTGATTTCTCCACTGTAAAGGAGTCTCTAGGGTTGTCCCAGCTGCACCTGCTCCAGGCCTCGGGCTCCCTCCTGGGGGCCCTGACTGCAAGCCTAGGTGCTTCCCCTTCCTTCCCATTGCAGCTGGGCCCAGGACATGTGCCCTTGTTCCGGGAAGCCTTGATCTCCGGGAAGATTAATGGGTGACACAGCGGTGCCAAGTGTCCCACAGGTGCCGTCGATTTGGTCCAGAGGTGAGGTTGATGCAAGACCTCCTGAGGGTTCTTCTGTGGGAGGCTCCTTCCCTTGTGACTGGCACGAAGGAGGCCATCTGTGTGCCTGTGCTTGTGTGGGGAGTGGGCTAACAACAGAACCACTGTCCGGTGCCCTCTCATCCAGTCCTCCCATTGGCTACCACTCCTGATCACCAGGAGGAAGGGGAGGGTCAGACATTGGCTTCCTCCACTGACCAATGGCAGGACCCCGGCTCAAGCCCTCAGCATCTGAGCCCATGGCAGAGACCCTAAATCTACTCACATAGTGAAGCGGGGAGGTACGTCACCGCTTTGAGAAGCATCAAACGCTCCATGGAGGAAGCACAATGGGGGATGGAAGAGATGGAAATTTCTGGAAGATTCCAGAAGGGAAGACCATTGAGGAGGCCCTCAAGCTAGGAGCATAACTAGTTTTCTCAGGGACTTGAGGAATCCTCAGGGGCCCAACCAGGAAAGGCTCCAGAGCTCACCAAGCAACGATGTGAGCTTAGAGCCTTAGCTGAAGGGACAGAAAGTCCCAGCTAGGTTGTTTTTGAGTATTTCTTAAGGGAGCTGTGCTGTACCCTGCCTCCTGAGGGGCTACCATGTGAGGACTGTTCTTTCTGAGTACTCCAGATTAGATTCTCCTAGAGGAGGCCCCAGGCATCCAGACACCCAGGCACTGTAACTCACCAAGTGTGAAACACTCACTTCCTCCAAAGCTCAGAACCAGACAGGACCAAACCTGTGGAGTCTGGTTTAGACCGGTGCCTGTCAGTCCTTGGCCACCTCCTGGCCTCTGCCCGTCATCTCTGGCTCATGGCTGCACCCGTTACAGTTGTCAGGTCCTTGTGCTTCTGAGAATGGAACCTCTTCCACAGCACCAGTGTGACTCCAGGCTGTAGGAAGGGTTCTTCTGATGAGCTGGGCTGCATGAGAACAGCACCAGGAGAAGCCCAGAAAGGGAGAAGTAGCAGTCTGGGGCTGTGTGGGGTTTGGCTCGTGGACTGAGCTGAGAGCAACCTTCCTTGTCTTCCTTCTCTGGGGCTTGCAAGCTGTGGCTTGCCAAGGAGAAGATCTGTCACCCCTCTGGCATCTTTCTGAAGAGATAGCTGGGTTCCCACAACCTTCTCTAAGTGTTGGGCTCAAACTACTTCAGAAAGATTGAGGAGCCAAAGGCTAAGGGTACAACAAAGGTTGAGGAGAGAGACTTGATTGAGCCTCTGGTGTAGGAGGTAACTCGAAGGGCTCTCTAGGGTCATGGGACCTGACCTTGAGCTAAAGGAGAAAAAGAACCTACCCTACCTCCACACAACCAGGAACCCTCCTCTGCCTGGATCCTACTTTCATTACATTCTCTCATCCACCTCCCCAAGCATCCACCCACCCACCCACCCATCCATCCATCCATCCATCCACCCACCTGTATATCTATCTATCTATCTATCTATCTATCTATCTATCTATCTATCCATCCATCCATCCATCCATCCACCAACACATCCATCCATTCATCCACCCACACATTTATTCATCCATCCACCCACCCATCCATCTATCCATCCATATACCCATCCATCTACCCACCCATCCATCCACCCACCCATACATCTACCCATCTATCCACCCACCCATCCATCCATCATCCATCCATATACCCACCCAATCATCCACCTATCTACCTACCCATCCACCCATCCACCCACCCACACATCCATCCATCCACCCACACATCTATCCATCCAACCATCCATCCATCCATCCACTCATCCATCCTAAGAAGGCCTGTTGTATGCTACACACTGACGTATATTTGGGGATAAGAGGTAAGCTAAAGCACATCCCATCTCCTTGAAGCCTAGAAGAGAGATAGCAAAACAAGTGATGGATGTGCGAAGTAGATGTCTACATGTTTTCCTGGGTGGGGGCAAAGGGAGCTCTCTGCACAGAAGAAAGTCATTTGAGCCAGGGGGAGAAAGGGACGGGCCTTATGGGTATAGGGCCTGGCTGGTACAAAGCACTGAGGACCTAAAGAACTGGGACCAGAGTGCACCTGACAACCCCCCAGGAGTGACAACCAGGACACTGGAGCATGTACAAGGAGGTGACACTGGGAGGCAGGTTGTGGTGTGTGTGTGTGTGTGTGCTAAGAAATGCAGGTGTAGACACCCACCCTCAGTGGCTGTGTGTCCACGGCCCTAGCCTCTGTGGTTCTATCTATGCTGAGCATGTCTAAGGCCAGAGCCCGGGCCCCTGGGAGGCTGCATCCACCCCTTGCTGCCCACCTGACCCACTGCCATCAAGGTCAGGGTCCTGTCCATGTCGAGATGCAAGGAAACAAGAGGGGACAGCAGTGGGAACACCCCAGAGCCACCCCTCATGGCAGCAGCCTGGCTGGAGACACACGGGGTCAGGATGAGGCCTGGCGGGCTCATCTCTGTTTCTGCGGCGGCCTTGGCCTGCCCCTGGTGAGGGAGGTCTCCAAGGGCACTCACCATTTGCCTGTCTTCCGGGCCAGCGCAGGGGCAGCCATGTCTCCTCTTGCGGAGCCTGGGTGTTTCTGCCGGCCAGCTTCCTGGCACGGAGCCTCAGCACTTTGCAACCAAGGCTCAGCGCTGTCACCTCTTGTTACAAAACCTTCGGAAATTCTCCGAATCGTTTGCTGGTTATCACGCTCACCACAAGCTCTCCTGTGCCCGGCCCCGACCACAAGGCCGCTGGGCTGTGTCAGCGACTTCTACCACAGCCCCCTGTGCCCTCCCCCGGCCCAACCGCCTGCCGGCTCACAGAGCTTGCTTTTCTTGCGTTTTCTTCTCACATGGAGAAACAGAGGTAACGCAGGGCCAGGCCCAGAGACAGCAGGAGAGGGGCTGAAGCTGGTCCCCAGGGGCAAGGATCACAGCTGGCTAGTGACAGCAGGGAGGAGGGGGCAGGGGTGAAGAGAGGACAAGGTGACCTGTCCTTCCCAATGGCTCAGGCCTTCCAGAAAACAGTCCTTGGCTGCAGCTGCAGGACCTGGGGGAGGGAGGTGAGAGAGACAGACAGACAGACACAGACAGACAGACAGACAGATAGACACAGAGAGACAGAGAGAGGGAGACAGAGAGACAGAGAAGGAGATAGAGAGAGAGACAGACAGACAGAGACAGAGAGAAAGAGAGACAGAAAGGGAGAGGGATGAGGAGGGAGACAGAGACAGAGACAGAGAGAGAAAGAGAGAGAGACAAACAGACATACACAGAGAGACAGAGAGGGAGGCAGAGAGAGAGACAGATACAGAGAGGGAGACAGAGAGAGAGACAGACAGACAGACACAGAGAGACAGAGAGAGGGAGACAGAGAGGGAGATAGAGAGAGAGACAGACAGAGACAGAGAGAGGCAGAGAGAGGAAGAGGGATGGGGAGAGGGAGAGAGAGAGAGAGAGAGAGAGAGAGAGAGAGAGAACACAGTGGCTGAGAGGCCAACAGCCAGGGTGACACAGAGAAATGTGACAGTGAGCAGAAGACCGTTTTCATTCTCCTTGTTCCCCATCCTAGGGCAGCTGCACAGCAGTGGCCCAGGAACCCTTCACTGTACAAGCAAATCAATCAGGGTTACCATCCTAGAGGGGACAAAAGGGACATCAGCCTCCCCTGAGCAGGGTAGCTGCCAGGAGAGGACAGGAGACCGCCCCTCCTCTGTGGTCACCATTTTGGGTAACACAGGCTCCTCCGTGGAGAGGCTGTGCGCATCTTAGTAGAACACGCACCCTGCTTGTCCCAGCCTCATCTGGAAGGACAAGGGATGGCTCCTTGCAGCTGCAGACCATGAGGCCTGGTGTCACCTTTGCAGGAGCAGAGGTGCCTTGCCTCTTACCTGTGCCCCTACAGAACAGCAGAAGGGTCAGGCCTGGCCGACGCAAGGGCCCCCCACCTGCACAAGTGGGGCTGGGGAGTCCTGGGTGAAGAGAAGAGGCCGATGGCTGAGGGACAGGAAGTGACTTGGGGCACAGCGGAAACCAGCGCCCGTGGGGCCTGGTGCCCGCCCTCTGGTCTCTGGTGACCCTGATGTGGCTGTGGGCACGGGTCAGAGGCCAGGAAGGAGGAGGGCGGGAGCGCAAGGCAGGAAGAACCCGAGATGACGCATAGCTCCACCTGCTCTGCTTCCAGGCGAGACGTACATTTTCTACTTTTCTATTCATTCGTTTTGCAGCACCAGAGCTCAAGCCCTGGGTCTTCACCATGAGCTCAGTCCCCACCCCCACCCTAGTTGGAAGATTCTAGAAAGGGCCTTGGTGAAGCACTAATGCACCTATGCTGAGCTGGAACTTGTAGTTGACTGCCTCAGCCCCTGGAGAGCTGGGGTAACAGGCAAGGTGCCCCAGTTCCTGGCTGGGGTGAAACTTTTTCCTCAGTTAATTCAAGCAGCATCTGAGAAAATGTGATTATATTTACCCCCTCCCCAGCCCAACCCTAGACATACAGGATTGAAGAGGCCCTGCTCCCCTTAATAACGTGTTCTTAGGAATTATAGTCTGAATGGGAGCTCGCTCTTGCTGTACCTGCTGTGTGTCACCAAGGAAGTGACAACAGAGTTTGTAGTGATGTAAAATACAGAGCCTGTCTCCACATCCTCCTATAAGATGGGCAGAAGCATTTATGTCAAGCTATGATTACAAAATAGCTCCTTGATTTGCTCTCAAGCCCAAAGGGAGACAATTAAACGCCCACCCTCTGCTGTAAGAAAATTAATATTATCTCTCATTGATATTAACCAAAACCCTACTTTAGATGCTTTCTCTAAAGTGTGTGCTGTTTGGAAGCGCTTTAGGAAGCTCTAGCTCTGTGAAATCAAAACTATGCTTTAAAAAGCTGCTACAGACCCTCTCTCTTCTAGGACACATTGTCACAGGACCAGGACCCTGCCGTCCCAAGATAGAAGCTGAAGAAGAGTGAGGCTACAGCAGGGGCAGGTGGCAGGTGACGTGGCCAGCACCCGTGGCACCCTTGATCCTCTTTGCCACCTTGGCAGAGTCCACGGCCGCCTTCGCTCCTGAGGCAGAAGCTGCGTGTGCTGCCTGGACAGGAGGTACTCCAGGGTCCCCAGCAGCCCCGCTTTGCTCCTGTGTCTCTTCTCAGGAGACCAACGTGAAAACAGCTGGGACAGGGACCAACCGCACTTGGGACTCGCTAGAAGTCAGGGTATGGCGGAGGCAGGTGTGTTGGTCCCAGCAGCAGGGGCCCCACACAGAGGGCCGGGATGGGTCAGGGTCAGTTCCTGCCTGACCCCTGGGTGGTGCCGCCCCTCCTGTCGGATTCAGGCTCTGGGACTTCATCTCTGGGCATCTGTCCTGATTTGGGGCCAAGAAACACTACAGCCCAAGGACAGGGACCCAGAGCTTTGTCAGGAGCCCCTCTGTGCCACATGACCAGCTGTGGGTGGAAGGAAAGTCACACCCTAGGAGAAGGTACAAGGGCAGGTATGGGGCTCCAGGTGGGGACGCGGAGGGCGGACAGAGGGCACAACATTCTGATCACAAGATAAACACATCTGCAGACTCGCTGGCTGGGATCAGGGTTCCAGGTAAGAACGCTGTGTTGTATTCTTGGAGAGCCAGCACTCAGAAGGCTGAGGCAGGAGAAATGCCAGAGTTCAAGGCCAACCAGAGAGAGAGAGAGAGAGAGAGAGAGAGAGAGAGAGAGAGAGAGAGAGAGAGATGGGGGTTTGTTGTGAGAGTTGATTCCAAATGTTCTAAGCACATGCACACAGAGGTAAGTGAGATGATGAATATGTTAATCAGCCCAATTATGGTAATCAGTTCACACTGTATACATATATCACACTTGTTATACCTTTGATAGAGACCATTTTTATTTGGCAATTATACCTCCACAAAGCTGGAAAATAATTTTTTTTTTAAGTTCAAGAATGGGGCTTGGGAGATAGCTCAGTGGCATAAGCACCTGCTTGGCAAGTGCAAGGTCCTGAGTTCAATCCCCAGTACTTCAGAGAAAGAAAGAAAGAAAGAAAGAAAGAAAGAAAGAAAGAAAGAAAGAAAGAAAGGAAGAAAGAAAGTTCAAATGGTGGTGATTGGCCAACACTACCTATATTAGCTGACAACCGAATTACTTACTCTAGTTAATTTTACTTTTTGTAAATTTCAGCTTAATAATTTTTTAAAAAAAGAAGAGGAGAAAGGAGACCAAAAAAAAGAGGCATGGCCAGGAGGCTGAACCCTGGCCATTCCAACTCTGTGCTCCCTGAAGTCTGGCTCCCTGAAGTCTGGCTCCCTGAAGTCTGAGCTATAAGACTTGGTCCTAAGTCTCTGGATGTGTTCATGAGCCACGCATCAGAGAATGAGTCCCTTTTCTGTGGCCCTCGGTTTGCTTCCCTGTAAAATGGGTTGCTGCTTTTACCTGGTTGTTTCCAGGCTCAAGTGAACTGGAAGTAGAAACAAACGTGAGTGAGGCCCGCAGCCGGTCGGTGCTTTCGGAA
Organism: Myocastor coypus; assembly: GCA_004027025.1. Classification (NCBI taxonomy): domain Eukaryota; kingdom Metazoa; phylum Chordata; class Mammalia; order Rodentia; family Myocastoridae; genus Myocastor; species Myocastor coypus. Next base: position 4,073 of record PVJA010008619.1, on the reverse strand, counting down.
ACATGTTCACCCATGCGCGTTTGGGATCGAGAGTCAGGAACCTCGAGACCAGGCCAAAGTGAGATGGACACAGAGAGCGGATGGGAGGGGCCTGGCACGTGTAGACCCCACACGTGGCCCCTGGCCAAATGGCTTGTCCCATGCCTTCCTGTCTCACCATGGAGTGAGCTCCCTAGCCTGCATCGCCGTTTCTGTCACAAGACAAAAGCACCACGAGGCCACTAGCGTTGCTGGGGAATGTGGGGCGCTCCCCCAGCAGAGCCTGGGCGCCTGCTTACACCATGCTAAGAGAGATCTGTTTCGAAGCCATCATGCAGAAGAGGAGACCGAGGCGGGGGACCTCGACCAGTGAGCGGCTGAGCTGGGCTTCCTTCACACAGAGCTGGGTGGTGCCACCTCTTCTGGGGGCCACTTTATCCGGGTCTGAGGGAGGCCCCCCCCATCCCTCCTTTCTTCTTATCATCGAGATCTTTCCATGCAAAATGCCCAGGGCAGCCCACACCCCATCCTCCTCCTCTTCCTTTTGGTGTTTCTGAGTCCTGCGATCATGCGCCGTGCCAGTTTAGCATAAGAAATTAAATTAATTTTCATGCTCCGACTCCGGATGTAAATGCCTTCATTAATAATTTACAGCACATTTATTTATGCAGTTTGATATTTTTCAGGTTGGGGGAAGCAATTAAGTTTGGCTCGAGTTGCTGATCAACCTGTGGTGTCACAGAGCTCGTGGGGACACTGTGGGGGGCTCCCTGGGTGCCGTAGCAGAGCTTCTCTGGCCCCTCTCCAGAAAGACCTCTGTCCTAGCTGAGTAATCAAGAAAACTCGCGGGGGTCCTGCCACTGAAAGTCCTCCCCTGTGTGCCCTGAGAGACGTCCCGTCCTCAGTCACAGCGGCCCCTTCCCTGGGAAAGCAGTTGTCATCTGGCCGGGGCTGGACCCGCTGTGACCCTGAGTCCTAGAGGTGCAGGCCCCAGGACCCTGGCCTACGTGATCCCCTGATGGCCTCCGCCCCGACCTTTGCGAGACAGAGATGATGCAAATCTTAATAGAGCTGCAGGGAAGATTGACCAGCAAGATAATCTGCAAGAGCTCCTCCACGCAGGCATAGGGGCTCCGTCCACCCCCTCTGCTGTCAGGGCTCTGCCTGTCCTCAGGCCTTGGCCTGGCCCTTTGGGCTCTTCTTCTTGTTCCTCCTCCTCCCGCTAGCTCAGCACTGTCTATGGGGTTCAAAGAAACACTCCGGCCAGTCCTCACTGCAGAAAAGAGTTTGTCACTGGTTTTGTCTGTCAGCCAACCAAGTGAGACTTCTCTAGCCAACCTGCAAAAGCTTCAATCTTACGTGCTCCTCGGTTGAGAACTTGCTATTCCCCAATCGCTGGCTCTGGCGGGGAAGGCAAACCTGCCTTTGCTCCCCTAATGGTGGGCTTGGAAGCCAGAGGGCCTTCGGGCAATGTCTGAGGGGCCGGGCAGGGAAGGACAGTGGACAGTGGAGCTTTTTTTCTGTGGGACACATAAATTCTGTGAGAGAGGGGAGGGAAGGAACAGAAAGATGGGGAGGGCGCTGGAGAAGGCAGGAGGGCAGGAGAACCAGTACTCCCCAGGCCGCTCCTGGGGCGGGGTTCCTGCTGGAGCAAGGCTGGCGGGAGGCGGGTGCAGGCTGGCTGTCCCCAGGGGCGGTCACATAATCCTGCCCACTTGCACCCCCTATGGACCTCTCTGGCTCCAGCAAAGCCTCCGAATCTCATCCCGCAAGATGCTCCATTGCGATCAGCCCCAGGACACCCCTGGTCAGGGCGAACCCCACCATTCACACAGGATAAGTGGGGTGTTGGGATGGTACATGGGTAGCTCCTGGCCTCCTGGGTTCAGGTGCGGTCACAGCATCTCGTAGCCTGGCAGCTTAAAAACCAGGCTTGTCGTGCACTGCCCCAGAAGCTGGAGACCTGGGTGAAGGTCGGGCGTGGCTGAGTTCTAGCGGAGCCCTAGGTGCCCCCAGGCCTTCCTCGGGCATAGGCTCTTGCCGCTTCCCCTTCTGAGGACCCTGAGCCCTGTGGGTCCCACCCATCAAGAGCTCATCACAACCCAGTCCTCTCCCAGAGCCGCCTCTTACTTCCTCACGGAGGGTTAGAGGCTCGACACAAGCTGCAGCCCAGAATGCTGGGTACTCCCTACCTGCCGGCTGCCACCCCTGAAGGTCCCTGCCTGGGAGGACAGAGTGATCTTGGGCAAGATGCAGTCCTTCACTGAGCTTTACCTGAAAAAGGAGGTGATCATTATCTGCTTCATCGGGAAAAACCAAGATTCTCTCTCTCTCTCTCTCTCTCTCTCTCTCTCTCTCTCTCTCTCTCTCTCTCTTTCTTTTTTGAGACAGGGTCTCGCTATGCAGTTCAGGCTAGCCTTGAGCTCACTTTTATAGCCCAGGCTGGTCACAAACTTGCACTGATCCTCCTGCCTCAGCCTCCCAAGTGCTGGAATTACAGGTGTATGCCATCACAGCTAGCTGAACTGAGATACTCTTAAGCCCTGACCAGGCAGAAGACACAGGGAGCCCTATTTCTTTGGTATTCCTTCTCCCCAGACTTCAGAAAGCCAGGGGAGGGGTGCAGGGCAGCTGGGACCTTTCCTGCACTTGGGCTCCCACCCAGTGTGGCTGGCACAGCAAAGCCCAGTCACACCCACAGGCCCTGTGCCAACCTTGCCCCGCTGAGGGGCACCCAGCTTCATGTTGACCCACCTCTGCCACCCTTCATGTCTGGAAAGCACTGGCTGAAGGTTGCTTTCCTCTCCTTCCACACCTGGCACTCGGGGGCTCCACGTGCAGGGCTCCCGGCCAGCTGGGAGGACTCTAAGGAGAGTCTGTCGAGGGGAGGGACCCCCGCAGGAACTTACTCCTGCCCTGCAGTCCAGGCTGGGCACATGGCTCGGGACACCTAGAAATGCAAGGTGGCACTGGAAGGGGAAGCCCTGAACGCCTGAAGCTCCATGCGCATCTCACTGGCCCCCCGGGCGGGGGGGTGAGTGCACTCAGACAGAAGGGTCATGGCCGTGGCCACAGAGCACGGAGGGTGACCCGAGCTCAGATGTGCTTCTTCAACAGCCGTGATTCCAAGTGACCGCTGTGGTGGCACTCAAGATGACAGAGACCCAGCCCCCTGTCAGTCGCATCTCTGGGCTCTGGGCTCAGCCTCTGAGGGGTAGCATCCCAGATTGTCCCCTCAGGCGTGCCATCTTAGTGCTTGTTCTGTTGCTATAACAAGTTACCCGGACCTGGGTGATTTAAGAAGAAGGATGTCTGCTTGGGCTCATGGTTCTAGGGAGCACGATACCCCAGAGCACGACATCAGCATCTGCTGGATCTCTGATGAGGCAAGAGGACAAGAGAAAAAGCAGATAAATAAATAAAATGCCTATTTTATTTTTGGGGGAGAGGAGGGTTTACAAGGTGTTCAGGGTCTCACTACGAGGTCAGACATGTAGCAATCCTCCTGTTACACTCTCCCAAGACCTGGGGTTACAGGCTCATACCACCACGCCCGTCTCAGTTGCCATCTCAGCGCACTCAGGGGTGGGGTGGGGGGCAGTGTGACAGGCCCAGGGATCGCACCCCCGGCCCCTGCGCCTGCTTGCAGGTGCTTTAACCTGCTGAGCTATGTGACCAGCCCTAAATAGATATTATAAAAATGAAGGAAAGGCAAGAGCAGAAGCAGAGCCGTGAAAGATGAGCCCGCTCGCCCCCGGTACGGCTCAGATCTGGGTGCTCCCCGAGGGCTGCACACAGCCCCACAGGTGCTCCCAGGTGGGCTTGGGGGAGGCGGCTGCACTATGGGGGTGCAGAGCTGATTTGCTGTTGGGAGGTGGGGTCCGATCAGAAGAGGTGGGTCACGGAGCTCATCTCCCTCCCTGGCTCCTCCTCCTTCTCTGCCTCTTTCTCTCGCTCCCTTCCTCCTCCTCCCTCCTTCCCTCCTCCTCTCCCTCTCTCTCTCTCTCCTTTTCTCTCTTTCCCTCCCTCCTTCCCTCCCTCCATCCATCCTTCTCTCCTCCTCTCCCTCTCTCCCTTTCTCCCTCTCTCCTGTT
>PVJA010008618.1:0-63934 GCA_004027025.1 Myocastor coypus | reverse complement strand
GGGGGGGGGTAGTATTAAGGATCAAACTCAGGACCTTGTGCTTCCCAGGCAAGCACTTATTCCACTGACCTATCTCCTTGGCTCAAGCTCTTTTAATTAAGAAAGGCTATCAACCTCTTTTCAAAAAAATAGACAACATGGGCCCGGCGGGATGGCTCAGTGGTCTAAAGCGCCTGCTTGGGAAAGCTTGGGCGGCTTCAGGGACCTCGGTTCGATCCCCGGCACCACATGCTGCACCAGTCTTGCCCTCGGGGCGGGCTGAGCCGGCCATAAAAATGAATAAACAAATAAAGGTTCTGAAACAAGAAAAAAATAAATAAATAAAATTTTAAAAAAAATAGACAACAGATTAAAGACATTTCACCAAAGAAGATACAAGAATGGCAAGCAGCACATGAAAAGATCCTTCAGGAAACTGCAAATTAATATCATAGTGGATATCATTCCGCACCACTTCAAATGACTAGCTTTAATGAAAGTCTAACTTTTGGTGCAGATATGGAGCAACTTTAATTTCCATACACTGCTGACAGAAACAAAATGATGAATCAGTATGGAACACATTATTTTGGTTGCTTAAAGCACAAATGTACCAATAAATCAGTCTGCCAATAGTAGGAGGGTTGCTGTATAAATAACAATGGAACATAACACTTAAAAACTCTTAGTCTTTTGAATAATCTGCTGGTATTGTTTCCCTACTGGGAGAGTGAATTATAATCAATCAACTACCAGAAGGAAGCCCGCCTTCTTATGCCTATCTCAGGCCTCCCCTGCAAGACCCAGTGTGCCAATGCTTAGCCTTGAAGATTCCACTTCACTTCTCCAGGTACTAAGCAAGCTTGATGCTAACAGCAGTGTGCCAGCGGGGGCTGTCAGTTGCAGCTGTTTTCCAGCTGTTTACAGCACAGCTACACTGCTTCAGGCAGAGCTTATGTGGTTTGTCCAACCACCTGGTCTGCTCTTCTCCATCTAGCTCCAATAAATGTACTAATGGTAGCACAAGCTTCCTTGCTATTGGGGATACTAACTACAAACTCTGGTCCTTACATTTGAGTCACATTTTTGTTTATGTCTTGTGATTCTAGGCATTCCTGCTGGCCTGAATGTGCTCTCGGCTTACACTGCCCAGGAGGTATATCTGGCCTACCTCTACATTCTTAGCTCATGTTGGAGGTGTGTGTGTGTGTGTGTGTGTGTGTGTGTGTGTGTGTGTGTTCCTGGCTGGTGTTGAACTCACAATGTAACACAGGCTTTGAACTCATGGCAATCCTCCTGTCCTGGTTTCCCAAGTACTGGGATTACAACTTTGATTACAGGCATGAGCCACCATGCCTGGCTCCAGAACTTTTTGATCCCTTGGATTTATGTTGCAATCTCATGTCCTTCTTTGCTATTTGAAGAACATATCTGTTTATTCCTATAATGATTAGAGTCTTCAAGGAAATAAATAACATAATCTAATCCATCTTCGGTATACATCGTCCCTTGCTCAGAAATTTTTATTGGCTCCCAGACAAACTTTCTGGTCTTTCTATGGCTGTTTTCTGTATATGCACTTAAAATAACCTTCCCAGGGCTAGCAAAATAGATCAGTAGTTGAAGGCAAACACAAGGACACCAGTACTGCATGCTGTGGCCATGAAAACCTGGCCTGGTGGCATACTCCTGCAATCCCAGTGCTGGGGAGGCTTACACAGGAGGATCACTATGTAGTGAGACCCTCCCAGTTCCCAACCTCATTGTCATCTATATGAGTCTCTTAAGACACTTACCATCTGTGATGGTTACCTGCGATTGTGATTGTGTATCAACTTGTGCAAGAAATGCCCAACTAACTTGGCTCAGCATAGCTCCAGGTGGGGAAGACATCCTTCAGCGAGGATTGTCACCAGGACAGTATACAGGGGGCATAAGGAAGGAAGCAGTGCTTTTGTTTGTTTGGAGCAGCTCTCCTCTTTACCTCAGAGGTCATCACTGGAGCCAGCACAGGCCCTTCTGCCTTCCATCACAGACCATTTGGACTCACGTAGAACACTACGCTGAGCTCCAGATCTTCAGTGGATACTTCAGATCCCTTGTGCACAGACAGACCTTTCCTCCTCTCCCTATCAACTGTGCATGGCCACTGTAAGCCAATTTTGCAAGTTCTTGTATATTTTTATATCTAATATTAGACCTGTTTCTCTAGTAAACACTGATTGATACGCACCATCTTATTCCTTTGTAGGAATTACTTGTGTGTAAATGTTTGCCCACCCCTGCTGGGCTCTAAGTACCATTAAGAGTAGTTAGGGCTCATGTGCCATTTATCTTTGTTCATGGTGTACTGAGTATAGTAAAACCTTAATAACAGTTTTTTCAGCCCAGTTTTTTCTTACAAACAGAGATAGCTGAGCCAAAATTTGAGTCCTTGTCCTAATGTTTTTTAGTTCTACTTTGGATGCCACTTAGCCTCCATTTTCTTAAAGGTAACCTAGAATAAGAGCATCTTTCTAGCATACTCAGTCACTTTAATGAAATAATCAAATAACGTATTTGAAATCTACAAAGACTTATACAAGGCAAAAGTTAGCATGTGCACATACTTTCACGATGCATACATTTCTATACATTCGAGCTGAAAGTACTATGTTTTACCACAAGCCAAATAGACTAGAGTAGCCCTCATGCAGTACTTTCAAGAAGGGAAAAACTTGGGAACCTGTCCCAAATATTAGCATCAGATTCACAACACTTGACTTCGGTCTTCTGTTATTTTCATTAAGTTATTTATATAGACACTATAAATATCTGCTGAACCAAATAGATTCTATGACATTTTTACTAGAAATTAAAAAGAACTTGCCTGATTGAAAAAAATACACCAAACATAGAGGTTAGAAGTACATGCTCTGTGCCCCTGTGCATAGAAACAATATCAGTGTTATTCCAGGCTATGTCACAAAACCTCTCCATACCTCCATTGGAATATAAAGCCTAGGAAAGTAGGAATTTTGTGACTATTTTTATTAATTGCTGTGTGTGCTATGATATATTCAGTTTTTTTGGCATACAGATCTAAAAATATACTTGCTGAAGGAAGAAGTCTTTTTTTGAAGGATAAACTGATAACAATCTCATAAGACTGTGCTGTGAATTAAATGAAAAGTATTGAGTACTCTTTACAGTAACTTGAATTATGCAAGTGGAATTGAGTAGGCTGGCCAGAATTCCTCTACTGAAAACAAATTTAGCAATCATTTCTTCAAACTGAGAGTGAGTGGAGCAATAGCACCAAAAGAATGGTTCTCCAACCTGGACACCCAGTCTTGGGTACTGTGTATTACAACTGTAGAGAGAATTAGAAAATACTTTCTATCAAATATGGTTTGCACAGAGGTGCCTCTACCAAAGCAAGATTATAGTGAAGTTCAGAATGTGGAATCATTAAACGAAAAAAACTCACTGATCTCATATATCACTGTTATATGTAGATTTTTTTCTTAAAAAGTAAGTATTTTTTTCGGAACAAATTGCCTCAAATGTTTTAATGTAGAAACAAATGCACAGATAAGGCAGTAATCCTTTTATTTTGAAGGAATGCTGCATCAGATACATCTACATCCACAATGAAAACTAGATATGAAGTCAAATATGCATAGTGTTACCTTTTCACATTCACATATTGCAAATTAAAACATTAAACTAATTATTTACGTCAAAAGAGAAAAGCAATATGTAGCAGAAACATAATCAGCACTCAAATAATGACATAATGAATAATAATACCGACCTTGACATAATTTAATATTCCCACAGGGGTCCTAGACTCATCTCAAGATCATTCAGAGTCACAGAATTATTATTAAGAATTCCAGGCATAATTGTGTAATAATAATACTGGTCACCAAGTTTTCTCATAGAACTTCAGATAAAAGATGTGTTTTTAAGGGCAAATGAAGACAGGTGTCAGGAAGAATAGTTTGGTGCATTTATGCACATATATCATGAATATGATACAAATACAGAATACATATATTTCTTTCCTGTCTTGACTTTCTTTTCTACAAGATACCTCTGTTTTTTCTTGAAGCACAATATACCCTAAAGAAAATATTTTCAGTTTTAAAAAGGGCTCTACATAGATTGAAATTTAATTATTTTTATTCTTCACAGTTTGAATAGATTTGTCCCTTTGTATTTTTATTTTGAGATAATGTCTTATTTCTTAAGAATCCATGATTAAATGATGATGAAGGTGAAAAAAATGACAGTTAATCAAACATCAACGAATCCAAATTTTATTTTTCAGCTCCATTTTTAGCTCAATGGTACAATATTTGCCTAACATGCACGAGGTCCTGGGTTTGATATCCAGAATTGCTATATATATAAATATACATACACATATAAATAAATATGCATGTATTTTAATTGTAGCTTGCTTTCATTTAACTCAGAGGTTCTCAACCTGTGGGTCGTGACCCCAGTGGGGGTCGAACAGCCAAAACACAGGGGTCACCTAAAGCCACTCCGAATCATAACTGTAGCAAAATTACAGTTTTGAAGTAGCCACCAAAATTATTTTTTGGTTTGGGGTCACTGCAACATGAGGAACTGCATTACGAGGTCACGGCATTAGAAATGTTGAGAACCACTGATTTAATTAGACTGTATCTTCTAGAGATTAACATCCATTATCCACCTACTACATCAGTTTACATATAAAAACTGTTAAATTTGTGCTATTCATCATTTTAATATATTTTATATCAAAAGCTTGCATATGATGTACACCATGGCATATTTTGTTTTCCAAAAACCAAACTTTTAAAGTGAAAGAAACCATTATAATTCAGTCAGATTTTCTCACACCTTAGTTATTCATGTCAAATACCAACTTAATAGTCTATGAAGTGCTTAATTTTTCAGGCAATTACTCCCCTCAAATCTCCACTGAATTTATTATTTTTAAGTTGACAAATGATTGTATGTATCTATAAACATAACAGTTTTGATACACTCTGTACACAGTGGATATATGACTGTGGGGCGGAACCACTCACCATTCACACTGGGTGACCATTAGCAGTGCTGCTAGAGTTATGTGACTAGGAAATAAATTCAACAAAGCCTCTTACTTTTACTCAGTCTTTGTAAAGCCAAAGCAATGTGCTTGTTATTGTCTGTTGAAAACACAGTTTCAGTTTATGCTGTAGGAGTGATTAAAGAGAGAAAGAAATGATGGTATTCATCGCAGTACCTCAGGATGATAACATATGATCTTGATCAGGGTGGTTGGGTGAAGGAATATCAGAAGATTCATTTGGCCCAGGTCTCGAATTCATAACATGAGCTAGTTTTAACTGATAGCATTATCTCCAAAAGGATAATACTTAGTTCACTGTGCAGACATAGTGATTATATGAAAAAGAGACATTTGCCATTGGATCTCAACCTTAATTGTGTGCTAACATATACAAGCTCATAAGCATTTAAGCATAAACTACAATAAGTTACCTATTGCGGAACAAGCAGCACAAAATAATACTTATCATTACTATGTGCAATGCACTTTATAGTACAGTTGGATTGTCTTGTATAGAAATTATTATAACATGTTGATTGTTGCAACCAGCAGAGGTGGAGATCAAAGTGTAGAGATGAGAAAAGGGGAGGGAAAGCAGAATGAATTCCTGAGGCCCTACAAATTAGGAGGGGGCAAACACAACTTTTCTGTAGAATTTGTAGTCCATCCACCCTAGCTAGTGGAAGTGGGAATGAAAGAGTTCTCACACTTGAATGTGATCTTGGTTGTCCTGTTTCTCAATTTCAAATTGATTTCATGTCCTGTTGATGGGTTACACATACACAAACTTTGTGAGACAACACTGCTTGTATTAGTTCAGGACTTACAGGACTTGTTATGTTGAATCCTATAGTTAACTAAGGCAATCTGAAAGTAATTTTGTTGTATTATATTTTTGGGTTAAAGATTAATTTATTGAGTGCTGTGATGGCCCCACCCCCATTGTACACTGAGAAGGCAAATGAGACTGGGCATGGTAGTATGTGCCTGTAATCCCAGCACTTGGCAGACTGAAAACAGAAGGATCACTATGATTCCAATCTATGTAGTGAGACCCTGTAGACCCTTTACTAAATATAAAATAAATGATTAATTAATTAAATGTATACCTTTAAGGCATACTACAGTATTGTAATATTGTATTGACATTATTTTTAAAACACTGGGGGGCCTGGGAGGTAGTTCAGTGATGTAAGTGCCTGCCTGGCAAGTGTATGGTCATGAGTTTGATCCCTGATACCAAAAATAAATAAATAAAATATACTGAGGATCTTTTAAAACTAGACATATTCTCCAAACTCTCAATGTTCCTTTGCTCCAAAGCAATGACTGCTCAATGAAAAATGCAAGTCATCCGGAAGGAGTTTCCCTCTTCGTGAATTTGTATCCTTCTTTATTCATTCAGATGAGTATGAATAAAGTTATTCTGATAATTACTAATTGCACAAATAAGTTTCAGTTTGTGGCCTTTCAGGCTTAGAACAAAACCTGATACAAACTAAATTCATCAAAATAATGCAACCTGCAGGGCCACTCAGGCCACATCCTCCTGGTTCATCTATTCTCAGGTCTCCTGGGTGGCCCACCTATCCCTTGGAATGTTCCAGATTGCTACTTCTGTCCTCCCTAGAACCTCTGAAGAACTTCTGTATTTGGAAATTGTTTTTGTGCTATAATTATACTTAACCACTAAATCCAACATTTTAGGTTCTTTTTTATGATCTAAGAAACATTTCTGACATTATTTTTTAACTCATTTATTTATTTGTTTGTTTGTTTGGTACATTGTCTTGCTATGCAGCTGGACACTCATAATGATCCTCCTGTCTCAGCCTCCCCATCACTGGGATTACAGGCGTGTGTCACTATGCCTGGTTTCAGTGGCCAGCACAGCAGCACAGCACGTGGTACCAGGGATTGAACCTGGCCCTCGAGCTTCCCTGGAAGGCACTTAGACTGCTGAGCCACCTCAGTGGCCTCTGAAGTTATTTTGTCCAAACTCACTGACATATAGCTGAGTGAATCCACACCCACAGAGGTGCACTCCATCCCAGAAGGGACATGTGACTTGCACTCCACCATACACTAAGGTAAAGTAGAGGCCAGCATCATCTTCTTCCTTCTTAACTCCTCCGCCTCAGTGTCATTGAGGTTACTGGACATCAAATGCATATGCAGTGGTCATAACAAGTGGTGTGAGAAGGAAAAAAAGTAAAACCATAAATGAAAAATTGAGGATCCTGATCTGGGGAAAGAAAGCTGAATCCCAAATAAAATTTGTACTAAAAAAATGGCTGGGAGCAGTAAGTGTGAAGTCCAATTTCCAAGCAAAACAACTTACAAGGCTCCAGCTGGCTATTGAGGACCCCATGGTCAGGTCCTGAAAGCCTGTGTGAGAGAGATGCCCTCGAACAGAATGCAACTATTTGTAAAAGCTCAATAAATAAATGAAAATATTAGGTTTATTTAAAAGGGCCTAGCTTTGACTTCCTATGAGGGCACAGCGCCTTGAAACTTTTTCTCATATCTAAAGTGAAAGCAGGAAGAAAAAACATAAATATGCTCTGACAGGTAACTTAAAGTCAAAAGCAGTATCTGAGAGCTAGACTCCCTATTCTCCTACTTTGGCAAATACTATAATCTCTATTTTGGTGGTGCTCTTACAGTGTTCCTGGAGGTGATATTTCCTTCATTTATTCTCTAACATTCAATAAGCACCGTGAAGCAACATTTAGCCTTAGGTGGAACTATAATATTCTCTTTAAAGTGACCTAATTTAAAACAATCACCCAATTTGCAATATTGTAAAATATTTAAAATTATACCTTGCTATATCACAATAGCCAGGGGCGAGTCAACAATCAGCCCACACAGAAGAGAAATGACTATAAAAATAGGCATCTTATAACAGAGTACGCATAAGCACTTGCCTGGCAAGTGCAAAGTCCTGAGTTCGATCCCTGGCACAAAAAAATAATAATAAAAGAGTAGAATATGTGGACTCAGTTGTTCCATTTATAAAGTGCACCATTCGTAGTAAAAACAGTGGCTGTCACAACATTGATAGTCAGTAAAGTATTGTTGAATGAATGGAGAAGGGTAGTCCTGTTTGTCTAATTTACAGATACACTGGTCCCTCAGACTAGCATATCTGGCAGATAAAAACGTTCAAAGATTAGTGGAACAAAGGAAAATCCAAGTACACTTACCTGTTGTGCCATCAGTGCATCGTCATTAAATTTAAACTTCATGTATAGGTGCAGTATTAAAAACTTTTCTGCTACTTGAGAGGCCGGGTTTAGTTCCAAGACACTGCAGTCTAACTTTCCCACTACAGTGTAAACTCCATGACACAGAACTTTGTCTGCCTTACTGTTCTTCATAAACATAGAAACTGAAAGAAGGAACACGGTTTTTCTATGACGGTGAACAACATAGGCCAATCAAATAAAGACAAAAGCCACAATATAACAGAAACCCAAGTTCTTTTCCTGTCAAAACAATTTTCCTCTCCTGTAGTAACAAACATCTTTCCTGCCACAACCTCAAGACATTTTAGTTTGAAATTTCCAGCCTATGAGGACACTACCACCATGCTTGACTTCCATGCAAGTGGGCCAGCACCTCTGATTAAATTTTCATAAAATTTTTATGAGTTTTCTAAGTTTTAACCACAATCCAGGTGGGGATTTATGAATTTAAAACAAACAAAAAAAATGTCTTTCAGGAATGAAAAATAAATGTAATCTGATATCAATATTTATGAAGTTGTGATTAATTGACTGATGACCAAATGATTACAAAACGACTGTCTGAAACATCTACTCAAATTTATTAGCTTTGACCAAAAAAAAAATTAAAAAACAATCTGAACCAGGTCAATGAAAGAATAATGCATTCCTAATCAATTTTTAATAGCACTTAAGATTTTATATTTTTTTAAACTTGCTTTTAAATAATTTATCATTAAAATGAATCTGATTTAAACAAGGGGTAAAAGGTGTTCCATAGCTGTTTGATGGTTTTCTTAGCAAAGAAATTCAATTATGACTGACTTTTTATTACTGAACTACTTTATTAATAATAATACATCTTGCACTTACACCAAGGCATCAGGCCAGCAATCTCAGAAAGTCCACTGAGTGTGATCTAGAATATATCTCCAATTCTAGTATTATTTGTTATTTCATCTTAGCCAGGCACGCATTTACTCATCTGTGAAAAGAAAGGCCTTCACTACAAGCCCTAAAAGCCCTTGTTTCTACCAAAGTTTAATTCTAAGGGTTTAGGAGACCTTAGTCTATTCCAGGAATTACTATATATATAACATAACTGCTGTGATCACAGGATCTCCTAAGACTACTAAAGTAACACAGAAATTAGGTAGAAGGTCGGTGAGCCTTGTAATCTCTGTTTTCTGAAAAACAATAATTTTTTTTAAAGAGAGTACAAAAAATAGTTTTTTTTAAAAAAGCATGAGAAATGATACAGAATTTCACTAAGCAAAAACGATAAGAATTCAACAGACCTCTCGACTTTTAATGCCATCTTCTTAGAAACCTCTGCGCCATGAGGGCCAAGTGGAGGAAGAAGCAAATGCGCAGACTGAAGTGTAAAAGAAGAAAGATGAGACAGAGGTCCGAGTAAAATAATTCGTACACCCATGGAGGCCAAAGGAACAGAAATAAAGAATGCTGGAGGCTGACAAGGCTGGAACAGGTTTTGGACTGCGTGCTGTCTAGAACATCTCAATGGATTAGAACTGCATTGCCATCTGATCGCCAATACCGCCTCAAAGAAATCTACCGGGTTCAAACTAAGCAGTTCCCTGGTTTTTTGCCCTGGATCTCTGGCATTCTGGACTACTTCTGTTCTCACTTTTGACTGAGTGTAAAGCGTGTACAATAAATCATCTCTTCTGTGTTAGCTGAAGAATCAAAAAAAAAAAAAAAAGGAATTTAACAGAGCTTGTTATATTGCATATTGTTGTTTTTGAATCAATTGTTCAAATTAACAGATAGAAGCCTGTAAGATTGGTCAAAAATTATTAAAAAATTAAAGAGAAAAAATTTAAGTATTAACTTCCCTTACAAGAAACCAGCAGAAATCAGCAGTACAATTCTGCAAGCCATCACCATACAGCTATATTTCTTTCCGCTTTCCTTCATTCTTTCTGGTTTTCTTTTAGATTAATAATAACATCATTTAATACTTTGGCCCAAGCAACTTCTGTTTAGAACACAATTAGTCAAAGAAAAAAAAAAACGGGAAAGAAAATATTCTTTCTAGGGAGGAAATACAAAATAATTCTTGACCTCAAGCCACTTACGTTATTAAAAGCAAAGCCTGGGAAAAGGCCCAGAATCATTCTGGACCCAGTGAGAATCTGATTCAACCTGTATATTGCTAATGCTGTTATTTGGATAGGCATATTTGTGTTTGTTTACTCACAAAGTAGTAAGGGGACTAAGCAGATCTGTTGTGGCATAAATCTGTCTGTACTTATGCATGTAGGAATATATGAATTAAAATGTTTTCAAGCATATGTTCTAGATGTTAGTTGTGGTTACCACAAAGGAGAGATGGATAAGGCAACAGAATAGAGGGATCTTTGCTGATTATTTTATATACTTTTAAATGGTCAGTTTTCCTAAAATGAACCACATTATTTTTATAATTCTCAAAAGGCAATGTAGCCTTCTATTTTGGGGTAAAAATAGAAAATTAAAAGATATTGTTTAAAATAAAATATTGTTAGCAGAGTGGTTACTTAGTACCAGATACTAGGTAAATTAGATAAGAGCCTTGACCTCCACAAACATAGTTTGGCATAGCGGTAAACACATGATCACTATAATACAGTGTGATCAATATAGACATAGTTATGCAATTAATGCATTCAAAGTACTCTCAGACACAAACCTATAATCCTTAACAACTGGGAGTGTGAGGCAGAAAAACCACCATGAGTTCAAGGTCAGATTGGTCTACACAGTGATTCCATGCCTCAAAGTAAAGCAAAAACAGAAATAAAAACAAAAACTGCATTCAGAAGCTATAACAATGATCATAAATATAAAAATAAATATTGGAAATATTGAGATTATAGTATTTTATTTAAGATACAAGTGGTAATTTTTAAATTTTATTTTTATAACTAGTAATATCAATCACCAGGATTATTTACAAAACTGAACTTACCTATAAAGCAGTGGAAAAGTCCTTTATTTTTCTTTTTTTAAAGTGCCTTTAAGGGCTGGAGACATAGCTCAGTGTGGTCCCTAGTTCAATCCCTGTATCCAAAAAAAGTGCCTTCAAGCTGGGCATGTGGCACATTTCTGTAAGCCCAGTACTCTGAGAAGTTTAGGCAGAAGAATTGAAAATCTGAGTCCAGCCTGGACAATTTAGGGTCTTGGCACACCCGGTCTCAAAATTAGAATTTGTAGAAAGGCCCAGAGCTATAGCTCAATGGGAACACCTTGAGTTCAGCCCTCAGCCCTGGAGGTCATACAGGGCAGGAGTATCTTCCTGTTACTCCCAGGCATTAGAAGGAAGCCCTAATATACAATGTTGCCTCCCTTTGTGGGAAAGGTGAGAATTGGAAAGAAATCAGTAACACTGAATCACGGATAACCAGAAAGACAGAGGTGACAACCTGGAGCTTCTTCATTCTCAAGTCTGGGCTCCACAGCCAAGAATGTGAAAAACCTTGACATTCTAGACCTCATGTAAACATGATTTGCCTTCAAACACAGGGAATCAGATCAAATGACTAGAAAAGTGACCATTAGACAGAGTTACTGTAACCATTTTATACAACTCTCTAATTCCAAGAAAATGATGGTCTCCAATTCCCAGAAAAACTTTGAAGTTGTTTGGAATGTTTCTCCCTGCTACATGTGAGCCAGTTTTAAACTGGAACTGGGATTCTTGAAGTAAGTTTCTGGCTGCTCCCTGTGCTTTACCCCTGGGTTCTTTATAGGCTCATATTGTCCTCATGTATCACAGAACCCAGGCAAGATGCTAAGTTGCCTTAGGGATTTCTACTCCAGCAGTTCAAGGCCAGAGTCCAGAAATTCTTATTCAAGGCTGCTCCTTGATAGTATATGCTTTAATAGAAAGGTTAATATTGAAAGTCATTCCTTGATAATATTTTAAATCTCCCAGCTCATAGATTGTTTGTTTGCATAATTTATCCCATCAACTCTTCACTTAAAGCCAGTTGAAGTTAAATTTCCTAATCTGTTTCTGTTTTATTCAAGATTCACTTAAGAATCTGTCTGCTTATCTATCATCTATCTATCTATCTATCTATCTATCTATCTACCTACTACCTACCTACCTACTTACCTGTCTTATATTTTTTGTTTTTCATTGTGAGGAAATGCTGATATATAGATTCAAGAATTATCCCTTGGGGTTAAACACAGAGGTACATTTCACACCCAACTGTGTACTTGAAATGAATGCAAAAGGATGGCTCATACTATCCGTAGTAGTTTTCTCACTTACGGGTGTGCACTAGAGTCCTGGCTGGAATCCTTGCCTCATTTTTGTCAAGGAAGGGCCAACAGCAAAAGATTGTCTTGAAGGAAGAGCTGCAATTAAAGCTTATCCAGGTTATTTCTGGATACAGAAGATAAGGGTGGAAGGTCATTTATTTTTTTCTGGAAGCACATTGTGTCACCTAAAATGGAACAGAAGCTCAGGAAAGTGGAAAATTTTGAAAGAAAACAGATATCGTCTCTTTATTTTATGTCTTGACCCTGTGGTGAGTTTGTGTGGGGATTTTATCTTTAGAAGCAAAATTCCCACCCCCACAGTTTCCCTCAAAAGATCTGAGTATTTAAATCTCTTATTAATAGCTTCCTTCCAGTCTCAATAACAGCTTTTGAATTGCAGCTCCTGAACGGAAAGGCTTTTTTTTTTTTTTTTTTTTTTTTTTTTTTTTTAATGTACAAATAAGCCTGGGCGGTAGCACATTTAAAAAAAAAAAAAAAAAAAAAGCGTTTCTGTCTGCTTTCCCAGGCGGGCAATGGCCCTGCCGGGCCGCCGTAGCCGACCTCGCGTTTCGCCAGTTGTGGCCGGGCACCGCTGTCGGTGGGACTTCCGTGTTGGCGGGATTCTGAACGCTGCCATGGCTCAGACCGTGCAGAACGTTACACTGTCCCTCACTCTACCCATCACGTGCCACATCTGCTTGGGGAAGGTAATGGGCAATCGCGGGCACAGCTACGAGACGGCGTTGGGTGTGAGGCGCCCGCCGGGGCCGAGGGCGGGCTCCGCACGGGGCGGAGGCGGGCCAGATGCACAGGCGAGGGCGAACGGGAACGCCCGGCACTCCTCCGCGGTGGAGGCCGCGCAGGGGGCAGCCGCGGTGCAGTGATTAATGGGCTCTGCCCGGCGGCCTGCAGAGGACGACGGCGGCGTGAGGGAGCGGGCGGGAGCGGGCAGGAGGCGGCCCTGTCCCACCCGCCCAGCCCGCTCCCGCCGCTCCGCCCGCGGCCTCGCGCTGCCCGTGCGGCCTAGAGAAGGGGAGGCCCGGTCGGAAGCGGCCCGCGTGGCCCGCCGCCCGCCGGGGCGCTCCGAAAGCCGCGGGGGTCCTCGCCGCGCCTGCCCGCCTGGCACGCGAGCGCGCCGAGGCTGCGGATCTTTTCCATTTTAAGGCCCTGTCTTTTGCTTACCTTGGCCATTAGGACATCCCTTGCTGTGGGTTCAGAGCTAGAAAAATAACAGTATCTGCCTCACAGTGGTATTCAGTAAGAGATGGGGCTTTAGATCCAAAAAGTGACCAGCCACGGGGATAGAATGCTCTCCTTGTGCCGCATACTCTGTGGAGAAAGTAGTTCTGAATTAGAAACAAGAGTTTTGCATCTTCTCTTTCATCTCTCCCCTTTCATTTCCGTTTGTATCTCCCACTTGGATTTTTTGTTTTTGTTTTTGTTTTTAAGAGCATTGGGTTTTGCGTTTTTATTTTTGTGGATCAAAAGGAGGGAAAATACTGGCCTAGGTATTTTTTGCACATATTTACTTTTTTTTTTTTTTTTTTTTTTCTTCGGTGTGTGTCTTGTCTACCCCCAAAGTGTAGACTGAAACTGCAGCCTGAGGCTTAGAATTGATAGTGCAAAACCCAGGGACAGCAAATAAGATCACATGTCTAGATATTTTAGGTTTATTGTGAAGTTACTGAGTTGAAGCAGAAGGAAGTCAGTATTGGAAGCAACTGATAATTGTAGGTTACAGACAGAATGAAATGCCATTAGTGCTTCAAGAGCACTTTAGGGGACTGCTAGATCAATTTTGATTAGAGAGATCAAGGATGGCCTCATTGGGGGTGGTATTCGAGCTGACATTTGCTACCATGCTCACACATGCTGGCAGGAGCAGGGATGTGATGTTTCTCCAGAATGGCTATGGGCCTGTACGTTGAGCTTCTGACATGTTGCCCAGATGTAATAAATTCTGGGTGAATTTTGTTTAACAGTAGCTTTTAAGCTGATATATATATATTTCCTTTTGGCTTACATTGTCCATATAACTAATTTCCATTAGTTAAGCCATGTTTTATCATTGTGCTCGAAATGTGTTCTGCCTGTTTGATTTATCAAGCCTATGCTTCTTTTGTGTGTAACAAAAGTGATATCTGATAGAATATGTACTTTCCAGGTTATAGAATGTTTTTCTTTTAGGTAATTATTTCATTTATTCTTAGAGATAGGGTTCTTCTCTGAAAGCTGAGGCTTAGAGCCTCTGGTAGTGGAACTTCTGTCATTAGCATTTTCATTTGGTTACTTCCTGAAACATTTACTTGAATGGACCCCATGTCAGCAGATGCTTTTGGCGTTTGTTTTCCTGTGTTGGTTAACTTTGTTCTAAAATAAAAATTATATAAAATTAAAACATTAACGTTTGTAAGTAGGCTTTTTTTTTTTTTTTTTTTTTTTTTTTGACATGGAGTCAGAAAGGGGAGGTGACTGAGTGCCTGAGTTTTACATTAAGATTAACTTCTGCTCTAAGGTTCTACCTATGCTAAGAACTACTCTGAGGTTCTGCCACCTCCAAAATTACAGTGAGCTATATGACCTTGTACAAATGACTTAACCTGAGTTTCAGTTCCCTTGTCTGTACAATGGGGATGGTAATACCATCAACTACCATCCTTGTATTTTGGAGAGGATTGAATGAAACATACGCAATCTTTAGCCCAAAATCTGATATACAGCATCCAGCAAGTAGTACTGCCTTTACTGTAGGCATGGAGGCCCTCAAACTAAAGAGCAAGCCATTTTGGTGAGCCGTAAGCATTTTTCCACTTGCTTTGTGAGAGCAGTGTACTTCTCAAAATTGCTATAGTACATTGAGGATTTTAAACAGCAGTCTTTATGATTATTGCCTTTTCTAATCTGGTCTGGTTGTGCTACTTACCCTTTAATGTGTACCATATTTGTGGGATACTAGGTTGAAACAGTTATAAAGTATTTTTGATTTGGAAAGGAGGCAAGTTTTATCTAGCTCACAGTTTTAAGATTTCTGCTTAATACCAGAGTAAGCGTTTTGGCTGAAATAACCAGAAATAAAACCAGATTACTTATAATATAGAGGCTGCTGAAGAATTCTACCAAAAGAATACCTTATTTCAGGGAAGACTGCCTGCTTTGCTTTTCACCTCTGATGTTTAAAAATATTGAGAAGGTAGGACTAGCAACAAAGCCTCTTTGTTCTGGGCTGTTAGAATTAGTCACTGTTCACACAAGGCTATTGAGTGGTGAGCAGTTGGCTCACAGAGCACAGGTCTGACTTCTCATTGCCTTAGAGGACCTACAAGTGGGTTTGAGAATAATGCCACAAGTAATTTGCCATGAGATAACTTACATGTTTTTCTTTTCCAAATTAAGTTTGAAGATTGTAACCATGTTTTTGTATATTTGTACTACATAAAAAGTTAACTCCAAGTATTGATCTAGCCTAATAATTATCAGGTCTGGTGTGTAATCGCTGCCATTTATTTTAGAAACAGGATTCCAGTTAATCTGTAAAACATTCCTGTTAGGAAATAGGGATGAAGGTAAGAGAGGGAGATAGATGATCTGTTCTTTAATAGAGATAGGAATAGGAAGGTATTATTAAGTGACTTAGTTTACATAGCTTACGTTTTATAGCAAAATTCTGGTCCAGAACTAGAGGTTTCTTAAAACTGGGGGAGGAAGAGAAGTTCAGAAACTTCATTGGAAATAGTTCCAAATACTCAAGGTTGAAGGAGTGGGTCCCCGATAATCTTTTTTTTTTTTTTTAACCAGAATCTTAATTCCTTTTCACAGTTTTGTAGGTCTTAACTAGGGAAACTCATAGTATTTCATCAAGATTTTTTTTAAAAAGAAAAATATTTCAAGAATAATATCCTTCAATGTGCTCTGCTACCCTGCCCTTGGGGTGAACTGAGAGGGATTGAGACTGGGCATGGAGGTGTGCGTCTGTAATCCCAGCTCTTGGGATGCTGAATACAGGTGGATCACTAAGAGTTTGATTTATGTAGTGAGACCCTGTAGACCCTGTCCTAAAATACAAAAAAAAAGAATATTATCTTGCAAGAGACAAAGTTGACTCTTATCTCTAGTAGAAGTGCCAAGAGAGTAGACAAGTTGATTTTAAGTGTAATTGTCAGACTGGTAGATAACACTGACCTTTATTTCCATCACCTCCATTAGTACCTAGTTTCTCATTTCTTTTGGACAGATGTCTATTTCTTTCGTACTATCTTCTAGGACCCTGCTTCTAGGAAGAATTAGGTATTATTTTTAAACATTTTTTTATGTATTTAGTACGGAGTCTTCAGGGTCTCATACAGATCAGACTCGTGATCCTCCCTCAAGCACTGGGATTAGAGGTGTGTGCCACCAGGCCCAGTCTCATTACCCTCTCACCGTGCCCCAGAGGTAGGACCAACACAGCATGCCAGGAATCAAACCTCAGCTGCTGTGTTTTGCCTAAGCAGGCACTTTAATCCGTTGAGCTATCTGGCTGGCCCTAGAATTATTTATTTATTGAAGTATCATGTGATTTTAAAATTGGGGTGGGTTGGCAAGATAGTTGAGCTGACTAAACCCCTGCTTAGACAAGAGCAAGGACTGGGTTTTGAATCCTGGCACTGCGTGCCATGCCAGCCCCACCCCTGGGCATGCCGAGTCTGCAACCGAGTGTGGGCGTAGTGGCACGCTCCTATAATCCTAGGGCTGGGGGCCCTGAGAACAGGAGGATCATTATGAGTCTACATTGTACAGTGAGACCCTGTACCAAATGCATAAAAATAAACAAAAACATTGAAGACAAATCCAGGGTCTGGTATTTATAGTTTGTATCAGTTCCCTGAGTATGAGTTTCCATAGCTAACAATGTGTTTGGTATTACCAACTCCATTATTTTTATGAATACTCACATGAATGTTCTAGACCAGTGACTTGTGGGATAGAGGTATATTTCAAGAACATTTGGCCATGTATGAAGACATTTCTGGTTGTCCCAAGGAGTGGTGCTGCTGTCATCTAATTGATAAAGCCCTGGGATGCTACTGTCTAAACACATAGTATAATATAGGTATCTAGTTGGTAAAGTTCATGGAAATTACTATCTAAACATGAAGCAGTATACAGGGCAGTCCTAGTATTGGTCAGATTTCCATTGCTGGGACAAAGTACCTGATTTGCACTATTTCAATGCGGAAATTCAGGTGCTTTATTTTGACTCAGTTTCAGAAGAGTCAGTCTCTGGTCAACTTCCTTCAAGGCAGAAGCAATATGGTGGATAGCGTGGCAGATGAAAGCTATCCATCTCAATACATGTTAAAGTAAAAGCAGAGAAGGAGCCAGAGAGAGGGAAAGGGAACAAAGGATAAGAATACATTTTTCCCAATTACTGGAACCTGTTTCCTCCAGTGAGGTTCTGCCTTTTCACAGTGTATCAGCATTCCCATGGTCTAATCACCTTTCAAAAGTCCTACTTCTCAATGCATAAATCTTTTGTGGGACATTTATGATCCAAACCATAACCATAACCTACAGCAGAAGTTCTTTAGAATGTTAGTAGTGTCCAAGATGAGAAACCTTGGCCTAAACCAATTCATCTTGTAGTACATGAGTCTAAGATGATAGGGATACAGTGGCACCTCAGTTCATAAACACTGTTCACAAACAAAAATGGCAAAATTTTGTTTTTTGTTTGCAGACTATATCAGGTAACAAGCATGAATGCAGCATCTTTTATTTTCAAGAGAAAAAAATGATACAAAATTTCAAACAAGATAATAGACAATTAACAATAGTTATTGCATATTGTCACTTTCACATTTTACATATCTGTATCTGATCTGAGCACAGCATCTTTCCCACACAAAGATAAACATGGCCATTTTTTCCAAAATTGTGGAACAAATAAGTTTGTGGACCAAGGTACCACTTAGTGAACAACAACTTCAGTCATTGAAATATATTTGTTACTTTAAGAAAAGGGTTTTGATAGTTGCTCCAAAGACTGAAACATCTTCAGAAAAAAGAGAGAATGGCATAATAGGAATGGAGATTATAGCGTGTGGCACCAAAGACTATCCACTCCTTATATTTTTGCTTTTGTGGTACTGGGGATTAGACCTAGGGCTTCAAACAATCTATATTCCAGCCCTTTTTAAGATATGATTTTTATTTCATTTTGAGACAGGTTCTCACTAAATTGTCCAGGCTAGGCTCAAAATTATGACCCTTCTGGCTCAGCCCCTCAAATATTGTAGGTGTGAAGTTACAGCCATGTGTTCTTATGTCCACTTTTTCCATGCTCCTTTCCTCCTCCTCACCAGCCTCAGGAGACAAAATAGTGTGATACATCTTCAGCTGGTCACTCCAGATGAATTTAGAACTGTACATGTCATTTGCCCTTGCCATTTTGATCTTGCATTATTTCGAAAGATTACTATTTTATTATGACAAATTCATTTAGAAGTAAAGTGGATCAATAGAGCAACAACATAGGAATATTGTGAACATCTGTGTCTTGGAAAGACAATAAAAATGTGTTTTGGTATTTTATATAGTGAAATCTAGGCAGAGGATGAAGATGGATGAAAAAGAACTGAGGGAACATGTCTTAGTTACTTTTCTCTTGTTGCTGGAACAAATACTTGTCACCAAAATGAAGGAAGGAAAGGCTTATTTAGCTCTCAGTTACTGGAGGTTTCAGTTCATACTCAGTTGGCTCCAAGGCAGGGTAGCTGATAGTAGAGAACAACCTTTGATGGCAGCCACAAAGAGCAAGAGTGAAGGGAGGCGTAGCAGCAACTTAAACAGCTAACTTCTCTTTCTCCCTTACATTGAAATGCAAATTACTTGCCCCAGGGTAGGTGCAGCACGTGCACCCACAATAATCACAAACTCCAGAAGCCTCCCCATAACTACTTGAGGCTTTGGGAGGACATCTATACACAGACCATAAGGTTTTGCTCCTGAACCCCAAAGGCCGCATTTATCTCCCTTTAGACAAAAGACATTTTAGTCTATCTCTAAGAGTTGCTAAAGTCTTACAGTTTCAGCATTGCTGAAAAGTCCAAGTCCCAAGTCTCCTCCAAGATTCAGGGCAAACTCTTAGCTGTGAGCCCCTGTATAAATGAAAAGTTAAACACATCTAACATCCAAAGGCACAAGATAAACATTACTATCCCAAAAGGTACACACAGTAGGATACCAAGCATTGGGACCAACATAATTCCAAAATGCATCAGAGCAAACATTAAATCTTGTAGGTCCTATGGAACATCTGAAGTAATCTGTGGCAAATCCTGAGCTCCATGTGACTCTGCCTCTATGACTGTCTTGGTGGTAGCTCCCATGGCTTCTCTCTTATGCTGGTTTTGCTCCCTCTTTGTGGTTTCCTTTAGATGGTCTATGTTCCTGGCTTTTCCAAACTCCTGGATTTTCCCCTGAAAAGGCTTCTCACAGCTTTATATGCTGGTCCCTCAGGGGCACACTGCCTGACCTCGCAGGCCTTCTGAAATTTAGGTGAAAGCCTTCTTAACCTCATAACTCCTGCATTCTCAGTGTACCTAAAACCGCCACCACGTGGATGATACCAAGGTCTACTGCCAGCTGGAGCAGTAGCCAGACTTTCTTCTCTCTTACCTGTAGTGATTGAGTGCATGGACTAAACACTCTGACTCTGATTCTGAGAAATAAATTTTCCATATTGGCACCATTCTGGAATCTGGTGTAGCCACTGCCACCATTGTGGTACATGAGGCTCTGTGGTTTTCCTCTCAAGGCAAATTCCTTGACCTTTGCAGTTCTGATACTGCAAAGGGTTGAGACTTGCCACCTCCTGTGATGCCCTCTGGCCATCCTTTGCAGTCTCTTGTTCATTTTTGGCAACAGAGATCCTCTTGGCTCCATCTTTGCATTCCACAGCTTTATTGGTGCTTCCTTTTTGGCCTAGCTCACAACATGTTAAATTCTTCTGCTGGACTCTTTGTTCTTGGTTTTTAACATAAATCTGGCTAGAAGTCCCCAATAACAGCCATGCCATTGCCCCAATATTTGGCTGCTTTTAAATATCTTTTAAAAGATTAATATCTTTTAAAAGATTAACCAGTCCACCATGCTTAAACTCACTCTCAGGTAAAGTCTGTGGACATGTGCAAAATGCAGACAACTTTTCTACCAAGTCAAAACACAAATCATCCAGAATCCAATAATAAATGCAGTCCCTCTTCCCAGCAGAAACCTTCCCAGACTGCTCTTTTCAGGCAGGCTTTTTAATCAGCCTTTTGATCTTCTGAGCTCTGACCAGAATCTCCCCTACAGAAGGGCCAAAGTTGCTTCAGCTCTTTGCAAGTAGACGTCCTCTCTGAACCTTTCCTGTGTCTTCCCATAAGCCATTTTCAAAAGCTTTTAATCCACATGGTCAGGTTAGTCACAGCAATGGCCCCACTCCTGGTACCAAATTCTGTCATAGTTACTCTTCTCTCATTGCTGGGACAAATACTCAAATGGGTATGAAAGAAGGAAAGGTTTATTTAGCACATAGTCACTGGAAGTTTCAGTCCATACTCAGCTGGCTCCAAGGCAGGGTGGCTTATCACAGATAACAGCCTTTGATGGAGGCCTCAAAGAGCAAGAGCAAAGGGAAGGGCAGCAGCAGCTGAAGCAACTACTTTCTCTTCTTTCCTTACATTGCAATGCAAATTACCTGCCCAGGGCACATGCAGCACTCACACCCGCAATAATCAATCACAAACTCAGAAGGGCCAAAGTTGCTTCAGCGCTTTGCAAGTAGACATCCTCTCTGAACCTTTCCTGTGTCTTCCCATAAGCCATTTTCAAAAGCTTGTAATCCACATGGTCAGGTTAGTCACAGCAATGGCCCCACTCCTGGTACCAAATTCTGTCGTAGTTACTCTTCTCTCATTGCTGGGACAAATACTCAAATGGGTATGAAAGAAGGAAAGGTTTATTTAGCGCATAGTCACTGGAAGTTTCAGTCCATACTCAGCTGGCTCCAAGGCAGGGTGGCTTATCACAGATAACAGCCTTTGATGGAGGCCTCAAAGAGCAAGAGCAAAGGGAAGGGCAGCAGCAGCTCAAGCAACTACTTTCTCTTCTTTCCTTACATTGCAATGCAAATTACCTGCCCAGGACACATGCAGCACTCACACCCGCAGTAATCAATCACAAACTCCAAAAGCCAGTGTGACTGCATGAGCCTTGTGGGGGATACCTATACAGATAACAGAGGCCTAGATCCTTTGTATTTTATTATTGCTGGTTACAGTCAGATAAGTGATAAGTAACTTATCTTAGTAGTTTTTTTTTTTCTTTGTAAATTTCTAATCTCACCTAAATTCATACCACTTTCCAGAAATCATAATATGATACTTGGTAGAAAGTGGGCTTTAAAGGGCATAGGTATCCCCATCCTTATGCCCTTGCTGGCTGCAGCCCATGTAGCCATTCTCTGATGACTGATCACTACCTGCAGCTTTCTTCAAATGGACATTTCACATCAGTAACTTCCTGGGGCCTTTGTAGCTTCAGCTTCACTCAGTTTCATACATCTGCCTTTCAGGGCCAGCTTGCAGGGGTCTTCAACTCTGTCACATATATCTTGGCATTGCAGGAATTTCTTTAAAATTCTCTATAGCCGCATAGTTCTAGGAGTTTGCATGTCTAGAACCACATTGTATTCTTTGAAAGCTGTCACCAGGAGAAAACTGTTGCTGCCTTTCTGGAGAGCAATGAAAGGTGCTAATCCATATTTTGGAAAATAGCTCTGATACTAGTGTAAAAAAAGGTGGACAGCCTGAGAAGTCATTGAAGTAGATTAGGAATTTTAAAAATGAGAGCCTAAGGGCCAGCCAGATAACTCACTGGATTAAAGCACCTGCTTAGGCAGATGGGTGTGCTGGGGATTTGATCCCAAGCATGCTGTGCCAGGCCTGCCGCTGGGGTGTGCTGTGACAGTGATTGAGACTGGGTGTGGTGGCATGCACCTGTAATCCCAACACTTGGAGGTTGAAAACAGGAGGATCACTAGGAGTCCCATCTGTGTAGTGAGACCCTATAGACCTTATACTAAATATGTTAAAGTGTGTGTGTGTGTGTGTGTGTTTTGTTTTTGTTTTTGTTTTTGTTTTTTTTGTCTGTTTGAGACAGGGTCTCGCTATGCAGCTCAGGCTGGCTTTGAGCTCACTTTCGCAGCCCAGGCTGGTCTCGAACTCGCACCGATCCTCCTGCCTCAGCCTCCCAAGTGCTGGGATTACAGGTGTGTGCCACCACACCCGGCTGTGTGTGTATTTTTTAATAAGAACCTAACTTTGTTTTGGGGGTGACAAACATACAGTGTCTATTGTCTATTGAGATACCTATTTCTTCCTTATGTCTGAAATTTGGTTATATCTTACTATTGTAATTTTCAGTATTGTTGATTCTTTTCACTTAGTGGTATACATAAAATATTAGTGGATCTTAAGGATGTATGTGTGCTTATATTTTATAACTAATATCAGGATTTGGTGACAGATTGGATGGTGAGGATAAGTAAAAGAGATGAGTTAGAAACAGCTCTGTTTTAACTCAAGTAGGAGGTGGTAATGCCATTAACTACAACAGGAGGGAGTGTCAGAAGAAATTTGAATGTGCAGAAGAAACTAGGTTTGACTTAAGACATGTTATGGTTGAGGAAGCTGCTGTATCTTTATGGATTTGACTGGTGGGATGTAATACTGTGTGTGTGTGTGTGTGTGTGTGTGTGTGTAATTGGCCTGTCAAAGTATCTGTGCTACCATCCTTTATATAATGTAAACATCAACTTGAAGAAGGTACTAGATTAAGCTATAACTTTCAGATGCAGGAATTGGTGTCCTAGAATAATGATGGTGAACTTTTTAGAGTCTTCAGTGATACAAATACCTTGCTGTGGCACTCATGCCATAGGTTTGCCACCACTACCCTAGAAACTAAAGGATTACTGGTTTGAAATTAAACAGCACAGGTAAGTAAAAGAGCTGGAACTGGCCTCAGATTTGGCCTTATTAAAACCCTCTGCCCGTTAATGACTGAGGCCTGTCAGATGCAGAGAGACTCAGTTGAATAGAAAGATACTAGCACTATAGTGTACATAAGATTAAGAGGAAACAAAAACAAACAAACAAACAAAAACAAACACAAACAGAACATATTGGATAAAATGGCCTGGGTCAAAATGTTTGCAAAAGCAGTTTACTGTTCACAGTATCCTGACTATGTGTCTCTCACTGTAATCTTGTTTCCATCATACTCACCAATATTATTGCAACCTTATCAAGACCTTGTAATCATTACCACCTAAGTGCTCATTTCCCTTCTCATTCTTACTCATTTATTATCATCAGTCCTTTTTCTCTTCTTCCACCTTGGCAAAACCCCAAATCTATATAAGCCAAAGTACTTACCTATTTCCTGTCTGAACCTGAACAGCTAAATATCGGTTAAGAAAAATTTCCACCTGTGCTTATCTTTGCATTCAAAACCACAGACCTTTAAATAGGCCCTTAACAATATGGAACAGTCCTGCTATATGTCCCTAGTAAACCTACTTTCTCACTTTTAAAATGACTATTTTGTTCTCCTTTTCTCAACTCTGTATACCCCCTTTTCTCCTCACTTTCAGCTGATAGCCTCACTTCATGTTTAATGAAAAGTGTATACAGTGAGGGCCATTGGAACATATAATTTCTGCATCTTTCCTAATAGCAGATCTTCTAACCCTTTTGTAAATGTGCTCATATTCTTATTTGTCCTGTCACAAAAGAAGAGGATACCTTACTCTTATATAAGACAGAATCTCTCCTTGTGCTTTGGATGATATTGCCATTTTACTTCTTAGGAAGTCTTGCTGTTTCTGGCCATAGTACCCTCTCTCCTCCCTCACTAATAGCCACATTTTCCTATGTCATTCTTTTTATGTTCCTAACAATTGTCCAATTAGCACATAATCTTCTTTACTTCAAAATATGAAAGACTTTTGTGTCTTTCTTTCATCTTACATTGTCATTCAGCCTCCAGTCAAGTATCTTTCTGAGCTATTGTAAAACAGTACTGCTTTTCTATAGTAAGCCATAGTAACTTCCATGCAGTTGAATTCCATAGTTACCTTTCAGTTTACATCAAACTATCTCTCAATATCTTATGTATCAGTCACTTCCTTTAATAAACTTCTCTTTACTTCTGTAATACCCAATTCTCCTTTCTGGTATCATAGATACCTTCTTTGTGATTCCTTTACTAGTTCTTCTTCCTTTACTTACTAGAATGCAGTTTTCCCTGGCTGCTTCATCCCTATGGGACATATCCTTTAGTGCTGTGATTTTAAGTGCCATTACCTCTGTGCCAGTGACTCAAAAACTACTTGCTAGTCTTATCCAGTGAAATATGAAGGTGGCATCACAAATTTAATGAGAACAAAATTCTTGATGTTTACAGTGTGTGAATATTGCCTGTTCTCTGTTATTGACATTTTAGTAGCTGTTAACACCAATCACTGAATTAATTACCTTAAACTTGTTTTTCAGATAATGGAGCTCTTTAACCTTTACAGTGGGAACAATTGCATAGAAAATACTGATTGCTTTTAAACATGTTTCTTATGAGGGGAAACATTTTGAATTTCCTTATACGTGCAGTTTTATGTCTTGAACATTGGCTTTCATCTGATTTCAGGTGAACTCGTAACTTAAAAATGAGGTAACTTATCGTTGTAAATTATCAGACCAAGGAGATAACTCTTCCTGCTTTAGCTGAGTGTCAGGTATAAGGTACTTCTTAGAATATTGTTGAGATACAAGGTTGTGTGTATTTGAATTGTAAAATACCTGTTTCCAAATAGATATGGTAGTATATTCCTGGTATTTAGTTTGGGATTTGGGGGCTCTTAAGAGATCTCATGACCTAAAGATGAAATTAAAGCATACCTGAATTTATAATCTGGACTTTCAGATCAATTGAACATTTAAGAAATGAAGTCTACAGTGAAAGTTCAAGCTTATATACCTATTGAGACTGACCAGAAAATGCCTCAGAGATGAGATTTACTCCTGGGTGCTGGTAGGAGCCCTTTGGAAAAAGAATTTGAGGGTGTGGGCATCATGGGCTTCATGATTTTTTGATTATTTACTTTCTTTAAATGATTCTTGTCAAACCCCTTTTGAAATGAATGGATTAGAATTGCAATTCTCTAAAAAGAAGTTTAAACCCATCCGTAGTTGTATTGCCTTTCTTAGATTAGAGAGCACCAGAATAAGTTATGGGAAGCCTCCTAACTCCAGAGAGCTGTTTGACTTTTCCAATGAAAATTAAATAATTACCTACCTGTTATAAGTAAATATTGGTGATTTCTTTGAGTGTTGAAAAGCCTTTTCAAATTAGTGAATATTCATAATATCCTCTAAGGCAAAAACAGGTCAGCATAAATGTTTTCTCTCAAGAAAGTGGTTTATGGTGCTACTATTTCCCTTGAGCTTCTAGTTTAGTCCTTAGTGCAGAAGAGCTTTATTGGTAGTTTTGTTATTAGACAAGACCATATTGAAAATGGTTATAAAATATCTTAAATCTCAGTGTAAAAACCATATCAATCAATTGAAAACCCAAGTGTTTCTCTGTTGTTTTTGTTAAAATTAATGTTGTTTGAAAACTATTAAGTCATAATTCTCTTCTAGAAGGTTCCCCAGCCAATTGAATGTTGAATACTGTTTTAAGAGTTAATTCAGTCATCAAACCTTGGTTTAGTACCTTCCAAATACCATACTAATTTTCTGGACCAGAAATTTCTGAGGTGAATTAAGGTTGACACTTGTTAAAGAAAAAGAAAAAAAAAAAAGTTCTGGGACCAAACAGTATTCTGGATCCAAGTTGGTTCAAAATGCTCCATTCTGCCACATAGGCACACTATATTCCTGGCTGGTGAAAAGGGAGTGACATACAAAAGCTTGATTAGCAGCAGCCAAGATCTGCTTTATATGGGTAAGGTGTGATGAGGCATTTGCCTTATATGGGTATGTTCCTTCAGTTGGCTGACTGTGATTGGCCGAAGTTTGACTCTTATGATTGACTGAAACTCAGCTATAAGTTACACTTATAAACTCAGTTATAAGAACAGATTCTACTTTTTGCTTTCTAGTCTGCCCTTGATAAAATAACTACAGTGGTCCCTCACTTACTATGGAGGTTACATTCCAGACAGCCCTTCAATAAGTAAAAACCAGCGAAGTAGTGGCATTATATTTTAGTATTTATGCATATCTAAAGTCTTTATAAACACTTCCCACACTCTTACAAACACTTCTGATACTTTTAAAAACAGTTCTACTGTTTTAACCATTTTCTAAACTCATAAACATAGTTAACTTTAACAACATATAAATACTATTCAGTACTTCAGAATCCCTTGTTGTAGTGAAAAATCCAAAATAAATAATTTAGAGTAATATTTTTAGAAACCCCTCAAAACAGTGAGTCCAGGTAAGTTGAACCTTGAAATAGTGAGAGACTACAAAATACTCAGTTAAGGGCTGGCGAGATAGCATAGTGTACTAAAGTGCCTGCCTAGCCAAGCTTAGGTAGGCTCAGGGGACTGTAGTTTGATTCCTGGTACCACATGCCATGAAAAAAAAAAAAAAAAGGGCAGCAGAATCTATATAATCTCATTATATCTTAGTTTTCTGGTTTGTAAAGTATGTTAATGCTACTTGCTTGTCAGGAAAAGAGATCAAAACAGTATGCATATGAAAACCTTTTACAAAGTATAATTACATAAATTAAAGTTTTGTTATTTGTACTTGGCTTAAATGGAGTTGAAGATTTGTGTATTTGGTGCATGTCACTATTTCTATCACTACTATTTGTTTTTTAGATTTAAAAAAGCACATAAAAAACTGGAGTTTGTCTAAGTCCTTGTAGGTTGTTTGAGCTTTATGACTGATTTTCAAAATTTATAATAAATGTTGTAGTCAATTTTGAATGCTGTAACAAAGTATCTGACACTAGGTAATATATAAATAAAATAAGTTTATTTGGCTCACAGAACTAATGACTGGAAAATCTCAACCACATGGCACTATTGAGAGCCTTCTAGTTTGTGTCACAGCATAGTGAGTGGCATCACATGGCAGAAATGGATACTTTTTTAAAAGGGAGAGAGGGAAAGATAAAGTCACAGGTGAGACAAGACCTAAGAGACTACAGAGAGGCTGGGCACGATCTTTTATAACAGCCAGTTTTTGAGCTAATCATACCTGAGACCTAACTCCTTTATAGCAGTTGTCCCTTTCACAAATCAGCCACCTTTCTAAAAGGCTGTATGAGTTTTGTTAGGACAGACCACATTAAAACTGTAGCAGATATCGAGGTTTAATGACTGATTGCTGTTACTCTATTTATACTAGAATAAATTGAGGAAAGGAATAAAGCATCAGATGCATGGTTGGACATATAATCTTTAAATAACTTTCTAATTCTGCCATTTCATAATTCTAAAATAAAATGGTTTGAGGAAAATGTTCCAGCCTTAGTAGAATACAAAGTGTTTTCTGGCCATTAACATGATTGAAAATAAAATATGAACCAGTTTGTGGTTCTGGGGAATCAAGCCATGGCCTTTGTCTTGAGCTACAACCTCAACCCTTTTTTATTGTTTTGAAATGGGTCTTACTGAGCTGTCTAAGCTGGGCTCAAACTTTTGATGTTCTTGCCTCAGCCCTAAAAGTTCCAGATTTATGGGCATATTCTAACCTGCCCAGCTAGAATAAGTGCTTCAGAATACATACATGTTTCAGTCTCTGTGACCAGCCATCTCAGCTAGCATGACTTTTATACATAAATACAAAACAGTGCGGTCAAGAGAAACTGCATTTATACTCATATGCATTCCCTCCAAAATATCTATTGTGTTGTACTTAAGAGAAGCAATTTGTTTGTTCCAAAATTGTATTAAGAATTTAGTCATAACTGTTGCCTTGTACTAAAAATGTTTTTCCTTACAAAGGTGCGCCAACCTGTCATATGCATCAACAACCATGTGTTTTGTTCTGTTTGTATTGATTTGTGGTTGAAGAACAATAGCCAGTGTCCAGCTTGCAGAGTACCCATCACGCCTGAAAACCCTTGCAAAGAGATCATCGGTAAGGGTCTACTTTATCTACACATAGAGGTAGATTTGAAACCATTTCAAATTATATTTTGAGGGAGACTTAAATTGACAGTTTTTAATGATGTTATTTGGCTAACATTGTGCTGGCTGAATTAATAATATGTATAATGTGTATGTAAAGTAACTGAACAGAATAAAGCATTATGAGCGATGCCTAGTGAACATTACATTCCAGTAGAGCCTGTGCATGCAGGGAGGAGGGCATGGTATACAGCTTAGAGAAACTCATGTAGGAACATTAATAAAAGCTTCATGAAATACATGGACATTTAAGGATGAGTAAAATTTTAACTAGTAAAAGCTAGGGCTACTATGTCATATAATGAGAATAAAATAAGAATAATTAAGATTTAGATATAGAAAGATACATAGCAGTTTTGTGGAAATGATCAGTAGTCTAGTTTGGATCTGACTACTGAAATAATACTGAAAAGGTAAATTGAGACACTGTAGAGGACCTTGAATGACAACTAAGTTGAGACTACCGTGTAGGTGGAAGCAAGGATGAAGAACAAGAAAGGGGTATGATCTAGTGCATTCTTTGAGCATATTACTTGAGTAGTCATATATAGATTGCATTGTATGAGAAAGTCAGAATGTTGATGAGTCAGGAGATTTTTGCCCAGGTGAGGGAGAATGTGAGTCTGAATTATGGATTAAAAAAAAAAAAAAAATTGTGCCACATTGGTGCGTGTAAGAGGGGTGAAACTTCAACTAGAGTACTCACTGTGGCAGTACATGTTCTGAAAGGGGAACGATACTGAGATTAGCAAGGCCAGCAGATAAGGATGGCACCGAAATTCATGAAGCATTCTATATTTTTATGCAAGTCATTGAAACTTGGCCCATATACTCATCATGTGCAAACTAAAATCAAAATGGTTGAAAGATCTAAATATTAAAATAGAAACATTTACTCTGTTAGAAGATAAAATAGTCCAAATTCTTGAAGACATAAGCATAGACAAGGACCCTCTGGACAAAAACCTGATTAAATATGAAATAATATAAGAACCAGCAGATGATTATATCAAATTAAAAAACTTTTTCACAGCAAGGGAAACAACCAACTAACTGAAAGAGAAATAACCTATAGAATGGGAAAAAATGTTTTTCAGAAGACTAACATCCAGAAGGTATAAAGAGCTAAAAAAATTTAAAGACAAAAGATCCAATTAAAAGTGGGGAACTGAAATGAATAGGTACTTCTCAGAGGAAGTATAGATGACTAGTAAATTCATGAAAAAATGTTCAAAAGTGTTGACCATTAGAAAAAGGCAAAACAATATTCAAATTCCATCTTACTGCAGAAAATATTGCTATCATCAAGAAATCAAATTAGGAAAAAAGATCCCTGTACATTGTTAATGGAAATATAAACTGGTGCAACTAATAGGGAAATTAGTATGAACATTTCTCAAATAACAGACTAGAAATTCCACTTAACCCAGCTATTCCCCTGTAGGTATCGTTCCCTAAGAACTGAAGGCATCATATTATAGTTATATGTGCATCACCATGTTTATAATAGCACATTTCGTAATAGGCAAGTCTTGGAATTGGCCTTTGTGTCCAAGAACAGATGAATAGATGAAGAAGATTTGGTAATAATACACAGTAGTGTCCTATTCTGCTATCAAGAAGAATAAATTTGAATCATTTGTAGGAAAATAGATGTATCTTGCTACCATTAATGTTAAGTAAAATAAATTAGACATGCAAGTTTAAATATTGCATGATTTCTCTTATATAAGAAGCCTAAATTATAAATAAGTTAAAGAGCAGACAGACTCTAAGAAGTAGCAAGATAGATTTTCTTTACAAACAAGGAACAGCTGGCCAAGAGATGGAGGGAGAAGGAAAATTCAAATGAGTTATCTAATGCTTATGTTCCCCACTGTAAATGTAATCGTTATCTATTGAAATACAACTAATGTACTAATACATAAGTATTAATACAACCTTTTTAAAAATTAGAAGATCTCTGAAAAAAACATTTAAAGAGCCTTTGTAGTATTTTGTTTTGTTTTTCTCATATAGGTTATTTTATTGTTCAAATTATTTTTCCTATTGCTATGCTGAAGATCAAACTCAGGATCTGGTGCATATTAGGCATTCACTGTACCACTGACCTACATCCCCATCCCATGCTGTTTCTTTCAGATTGCAACACTTTAGGCAATGCATGGTTTTGCTTTAGGAAACACTGGATGCTAATCTGTAATTAGTCATATGTAGTAAACTCTCAGAACTTAAGAAGTCAGTGTAATAGTCACAAATTAGAGGAAAACTCCCTAAGCAAGATTTTTACAATGCAAATGTGTAGAAAATTGTGTCCTAGAAAGAACCAGTGAGAATTTAGAAATAAAATATTAGAAGGAAGTTGGCTCTAAGATATCCTCCTTGGCTAGCCGGGTAAAATCTAATGGAGAGGACTATTCTACACTATGTTCTATTCTGCATTGTTCTCTTCCTAACTACATTTTTACTTACCAAACTTAACAAGGGAGTCAGATCTACTTAACTATTTCTTTAAGTCAGCTTTTCTTCACAACCCTTCTTTTTTCCTTTATTCATTATTAAGTTTTTTGTTTGCGTGTGAGTTTGGTTTTTCAGTTCTAGAGACTGAACTCAGGACTTTTCACATCCTAGGCAACTGTTGCACCACACAGCTCCATGTCTTAAGTTACATTTCATAAGCTCTCTCGAATAAGATGGTTCCTTTATCCCTTGCATTTGACTAGAATGTCCTGAAAGAGAACAACTATAAACTGGTTTTAGATGTCAAGATGCTGAGAAAGTACCCTCAGCATAAGTGAAGAGCTCTCAGAAAACTTTGTATGTACTTTATTTTTGACAAGTTAAGACACAATTAATTTCATAACCATAGTTCATTGTAAGTAGTTTATTACTGAGTACACTTTACTTTTTATTGCTTTACCAATAACCAGCAATTTTTGAGTACTTGATTATGATTATTTATACACAGACATTTGTTCTTTATGTAGTCTGTTGGCTAAATAAAAATATAGTGATTTGGTTTTATTATTTAATATCTCATTTTCAGATTTGCAGTATTCCAAATACAGCAATATATGGCCATTTCTTCCATAGAGCTTGCTATGTAAGAGCTATATTAAGTAAAAACAGTATGATATTTAACTGTAGGTATTTCTTGTGGTATTAATAAGGACTTTTTCTAAGGGTGAGTATGGAACAAAAGCTTAGATCAGCGGTTCTCAACCTATGGGTTGCGACCCTGGTGGGGGTCGAACGACCAAAACACAGGGGTTGCCTGAAGCCATTCCGAATCATAACTGTGGCAAAATTACAGTTTTGAAGTAGCCACCAAAATTATTTTTTAGTTTGGGATTACCGCAACATAAGGAACTGTATTGCGGGGTCATAGCATTAGAAAGGTTGAGAACCACTGGCCTAGATGTTAACTGCCACCAAAATTATTTTTTAGTTTGGGATCACCGCAACATAAGGAACTGTATTGCGGGGTCATAGCATTAGAAAGGTTGAGAACCACTGGCCTAGATGTTAACTTCAAGTGTATATGTGAGGGAAAGTATAGATATTAAATTGGAAAACCACATACCATAGAAAATGGTTCATTTTTCTTCTGCCCAAATTACAACAAAAATTAGGATTTATTATCTATTTTTCCTATAGGAGGAGCAAGTGAAAGTGAACCTATGCTAAGCCATACAGTCAGGAAGCACCTTCGGAAAACTAGACTTGAGTTACTCCATAAAGAATATGAGGTAAACAATACTTAATGTTTAAAATGGTGTCAGTAAGGAGATAGAGGTAGCATTGAGCTACCTCAGTTCCCAGACTTTGTAAACACCCAATGAAACTTTAGTTTGAATTCCATTTTTAAAGTGTCTTGTGTAATACTGTTTTTGAGACAGGGTCTCACTATGCAGTTCAGACTGGCCTTGAGCTCACTTTTGTATCCCTGGCTGGTCTCGAACTTGCACTGATCCTCCTGCTTCAGCCTCCCAAGTGCTGGGATTATAGCACCACCAAGCCCAGCAAATTCATGCTAATTGAATGTGCTTTTAAATAGTAAACATTAAGTTTACTTACAGTTTAAACATTAAGTTTACAGTTATCATTTTGACTAAAGAGAGGTATTTTTTTAATCTCTTTATTTTTTAATACTTATTTTTTGCAAGTTGCTATTTTGTCTTTTTTTTTGACAGTTTCAAAACATAATAGTATATTTCAATATTTGATACAATGCATATTAATGTCCTCCTACTAGTTATACTGAGCCCAGGGTGTAGGTGTTATAATTTTTCAAATCATTACTGATACAATCACATTTCTTCTCCAGAACTAAGAGAAAGTAGGTGTATACATAATCCATTGTCCTACAATTGCAGTGGGTTATTGGTAAAATTGGCAGGCTGTTGATTTAAGCCTTTTACAGCTTATTCTAATTCAGCTTTCCGTTTTATGCCTTGTGGTTAAACTTATCTGCTGAGTGGTTAAGGGCAAGTTTAAGCATGACCTATATAGCAAAACATGCAACTTTTGTATCTCCCAAAGTCAATCAAATCCCTTAAGGATTTACTTTGGAAGCATGTACACTGCTTTGTAGAACTGTTGTCAGTTTCAGCCATCAGGATGAGTCATAGCCATTGCTTGACCAGTTTGCTCTCTGTGAAAGCGTGAGAGAATGTTTTCTCTCTAAGTGACTCTCCTTGGGCACACTATGTATCTTCAGTCCCTTTCCTCTGTAGTCCATATCTCCTTGAGCAGAAAATTTGGGAAACCACTGAGTTATAGGCTGTTATAGCACAGATTCTCTTACATCCTGAGTCCTCACTGACCTTGAAGGGCTAGGGTCAAAATATTGGCTATCCTTGTAGCCATTCTTTTTCTCCAATTTTTGATCTGTAAGCTTATATTCCTAACATGCCAGAAGAAAAGCTTAATGGTACTATTACTCTATAAAATAGGTACTTGAGCATAACATCACTGTGTTTCTAAGTATGAAACATCTTAGACTCAACTTGGGATTGATATTTTCTATCACTGGTCCTAGGAACCTCCAAAATGTTTTTGACACTGAGGACAGCAATTTGTAACAGTAAAAATATGCTTGGAATGCCTGTCAGTCTGGTCTTTTAGATATGTGTTGCTTCCAAAGTAATTTCAGTTACTGCTACAGTCTCAAGTAAATGGTTGGTTTACAAGAAAACAAAAAAGGGTATTAAATGAGAGTCAGAGACTAGGAAAATGCCATAGGATTGACTGGCTACAATTGTGTATATTTAGATTTCTAAATATGTAAAAATGTGTAACAGCTTTTATCATGTTCTTCAGAGATTTTTAACCTCTTTAGATGGAAAATTTGTACATAGAAACTACCCTCAGCTGCTTCAAAGTTATTTTTGAATGCAAGGGGCATAAAAGATTGAATAAATATTTATTCATATATGTTTTCTACATATATGCAAACAAAATGGCATGTTTATATTTGTTAATATATTGATGTAAAGAAAGCACCTTACCTTACAATATTACTTAATTTGAAATGTAATATAATTTAAAATAGTATTGGTCACTATGATGAAAAGAACTCTAAATAATATATATCCATATATACTTAGTATTTGTTACACTTAGAAACAAATCAGATTAATCTTCTGAGAGATCACTGGCTGGCTTAATCTGTTTTCTGCTGCTAATACCATACCACACCAAAGTAATTTGTTCGGCTTATGCTTCTTAGGCTGAGAAGTCCAACCACAGAGCACCAGTATCTACTCATGGCTTCTTGCTGCATCATGCTCTAGGAGAAGATAGGAGCAGAAAAGGGATAGTATTATATGAGCAAGACAGGGAAGGGTGCCTAAGTTTGTTCTTTTTATTTGGAACCCTGTCCCTTGATGACCAGCCTACCCCCGGACCAACAGCTTTTCTCCATTTGAAAAGGTAGAGCCATAATAGAAACTCTTATGAGTTTCAGCTTTTAATATCGTTATAATGGCAATTGGGAGAGTATATTCAAACTATACCACTGACAAATTGAATTACTTGGAGTTAATTTTCTAGTAAGTGAATTTTTAACAATTTAATGTGATATGTTTATAGATGCATAAATGAAATAACAAAAGAACTATAACCCAAAAGTTCAGTGATTGTATTTAAGGTTAAAAAAAAAAAATAATAAGCTAGGTGTGGGGACTCATGCCTATAATGACAACGTTGGGGAGTTTGGGGCAGTGATCACAAGTTCAAGACTAGCATGGGTTACACAGTGAGTTCAAGGCCAGCCTAAACTATAAAGTAAGATCCTGTCTCAAAAAACCTATATAAGGACCAGGGATATATCTCAGTGGTATAAGTGCCTGCCTGGCAATACAGATTTCCTGAGTTCAAGCTCCTGTCCAAAAAAAACTGACTTCCTAAATAAAATAAAATACACAGTTTCAGAGTGGGAAACCTAATGCATATAGTATTTATAATGCTAATTAAAGAACAAGAATCTAGAGAAGTTAAAAGTACAGGTATTATTCTGATAAGAAAACTGAGAAGATATATGACTTGACTCCTACTTGAATTATAGCCAAAAAAAACACAGAACAATCAGTCGTCTTGATCAGCATGGAACTTGTAACTTAGCTCAGTAAAACAAACATGACTCATATTTTTCTTCTAAAAATGGAATCTGCTTCCCTTTTGTTTTTATTTTTATTTTATTTTTTGGATGATACCTCAAAATAGAATATAAGGTTTGATACTTTAAAACAAAACCTAAAAGTGAAAGCAAAAATGTCAGTTTTTATTAGAAATAATATAATTTGAAACTTTAAGTTGCATATTACTTTCTCCCTACCAAACTATTATGATGGGTAAAGAATCTTTCTACATAGAAAAATTTGATTGTCCCATTAAAAAGCACATTGGCTTCAACTTTTAGCATATATGTGTGTTTAGTGTCTTTGTCTACCTAATAACTATGTCATACTTTTTCAGGATGAAATAGATTGTTTGCAGAAAGAGGTGGAAGAGCTTAAAAGTAAAAACCTCAGTTTGGAATCACAGATCAAGACTATTCTGGATCCTTTAACCTTGATGCAAGGCAACCAAAATGAAGAAAAACTTCTAATTGCAGATAATCCAAGTAAAATTGACCCAGAAACTGTATCAGAATGGAAGAAGAAACTCAGAACAGCTAATGAAATTTATGAGAGAGTAAAAGATGATGTTGATAAATTGAAAGAAGTAAGTTGTAGTGGTTTTGATAAATGTGTTATGATTGTTTTAACAATTCTTTTTTAAAAGTTTTTAACATTTTAATAGACAATGCATTTTTAAAAAACATCAAAAATGATACAGAATTTCAAAACAAGATGATAGGAAATCAACAATGGTTATTGTATTTTATGCTGTTGTCTTCAAAGTAGTGGTTCAGATTGTGAGGTAGAAACAAGCCAAATTGGTCAAAAACAAAAAAAAATTAGACATTAACTGTTCCTCTCAATAAGCCAATAAAAATTAGTAGTATAATTATCTTAGCTATCCTGCGTATATACACATTTCCTGTTTTCCTTTCCCTCATCCCGGTTGTTCTTTGCTTTTGAGCAATTTTCCTTTCACAATATCCATTGTACTTTCTACATTCTTTCAGTTTCTTACACTAGGGAGACAATATGATGATGTTTACACACATTGGTCTGATTATTTCACTAATGAGTATGGTCTCTAGTTACATCTATTTACCTATAAAAGCCATTTTATAAAAATGCCACTTTTTTTTTATCGATTCTTTAGTTGATGGACCCCAGAAAGAATGTTTATCATCAAGAAGTCAACCAATAACAAATGCTGGCAGGGCTTTCGGGAAAAAGGAACCCTTCTCTACTGTTCATGATGGTGTAGACTGATACAACTACTATGGAAATCAGTGTGGAGATTCCTCAAGAAACTTGAACTAGAGTTCCCATTTGACCCAGCTATTTCCCTTCTGATATTTTTCTAGAAGAATTGAAAACGTCGTACCCCAGTGGTATATGTGCACTCATGTTTATAGCAGTGCAATTTTTCATAGCTAAATTTTCGAAACAGCCTAAATACTGTAGGTACCGCTAGAAATATAAATAGTTATACTATGCTGATTCATCATTACATGATTTGTGAGTGAAGGATAGAATTCCTGGACTTAGATTTGTGTACAGTAGGAAAAAATTTTTTCATTAAATATCATTAGCTGCCAAGAAATATCAGGTGGTTCCATTTGTGACTATAATTGGAGATTCTAATGTTTCCATATGAGATTGTGTCTTCTAAAAGAGTAATGTCAATATGAAGAGTGGGCTTCTATTTCCCCCTCTTGTGGTTAGCCTTATTTTATAAAGCTTACATCAGTTACTGCCTGGTTTGCATAGAAACAAACACGAATTTTGTTGGAAAGGTTTGACTATATCTTTGTAATACTACCCTTCTGAAATTTTACAGTTATTAATGGATAGTGAAATGCTTGATGACTAATTCTAAGAGTTGTCAACAAATTGCTTTACACTAAGACTGCACTGTATAAGATTATTGTGACTTATGAGGCTTATTCATATTTTTCCCCAGTTACTTTCCCCTGTATCTAGCAAAATAGAACAGAAGTGAACATGATAAACTTCTACAATTTTTCTGGCCTGGAAAAAAAGATCAGATTCATGCCTTTAGCATGGGTGATGGCAATCAGGTGCTCTAGTGTTTTCTTTCTTTCCTTCCTTTTTTTTTTTTTTTTTTTTTGTCTTTTTTGAGACAGGGTTTTGATATATAACTCAGGCTAACTTTAAGCTTATTTTGTCTCCCAGGCTGGTCTCAAACTCAGAGTGACCCTCTTCACTCAGTTTTGTAAGTGCTGGGATTACAGGTGTGAGCCACCACATCCAGCTTCCAGTGCTTTCCTGACTGAACACCAATTTTTGCTTAATTTCAGGTTTATCTTCCCTGGGTTCTGGTTGTATTGAACAGAGATGATTTTGTAGCACTCTGGTCTACAGCTACCCTATCTAGAGTTCCTAAAATAGGGGTTTCGTACTAAGTTACCAAATCCTGTACCTTAAAATTATTAATGACCTCATATTTTAAAGAATTGCTACTGTATATAAACTCTCATTCTTCAGTAAGTTTAAGTAGCAGGGAAGGGTCTGAGCCTTGGTGCTAGGCATCTGCCATGTACAAAATAGATGTTTGGGCTCAGAAAAGGCCTTACGTTACTTTAAGCTCACTTTGTAGCCCAGGCTGATCTGGAACTCACAGTGCCCCTCCTGCCTTACCCTCCTGAGATCAGAGGAAGTAAAAGAAATTGCAGACATGATTGTACTTTGTTACAAGTTGGTTGGTGGAAATGTAGTTACTTCATGTGTTAATGACCAACTTTAGTATTTCAGGTTAGAAGAAAAAACATCATTAGGAATGACAAAAAATACTAGTGTTTTATCACTGTGTAATTTTTCCTTTAACTTCTGTAGCTCTTCTTGAGCCATCTGTAGGCTTTATATAATCTCTTACACAAATAACGTTTTTGGTAAAGAGTGTTTTTTGGGGCATAAAGTTTTGTGTGAAAAATACTCTGAACTCCTAAAGGTAGTATGGGAAATGTATTTAAAATAAAAGTACACAAAGCACAAATCAATGCACAGTTGTCCTGAGTCTACAGGATAATTTGGGATAATACCCCCTGATATTAAGTTATAGGAATAGGCTCTAAAACAGAACATTAATGAATAAGAAAACCTAAGCTACAGAGACAAAACTGAAATGTAAAGAGTTTAAAAAACTCTATGCTATAAATCAAGTGCAGGAGTATAAAAGAATAAAAATGAAGTATTACTGACCAAGAGTAAAGTAGACTTTCTAGTGTTTCCTGGACTAGGTCATTTGGAACTATCATTAGGCCAGTTTCATTAGCTCACCAGTGTTAGAATAGCATTACTGTCTTAGTCAGTGACTAGTGGGGAAAACTACTCTTTGCAACACTTGTTCACAGAATTCTCCTGAACTTGAAAATATTTCTGACAGTTGAGGAACTAGCCTATGTGAAACACTTAGTCACCAAAGAGCTCTTGAAACATGGGGTAGTGATCCAGTATGGGCAGGAGAAGGGAAGAAAAATCAAATGAGTTTCTAATTTAAGCTTGTTATCATCAGAAAGCATTCACTAAGTGCCTCTCCTTATGCTTGAAAGCTTAATTCACTGTGTATATATGAGGAAGTAAATGGCTTTCCTTATATCATCAGAGGGGCAGTAATGGTGTTTATCAGTCACTTACAGAGTTAACCCTTTGCTCTCATGGTTGGTGTGTATCCATAAAGATGAATCTATGCCCAAGCCCAAAAGAAACCTAGATAAGTTATAGTAGCTGTATTGTGTGCCCAAAAGAATGTGCTTTGCTTTATTTTTCTCATGACTATCCTGGTGCATTTGTATATAGATGAGTAAGAAAGTTATTTTCAGATCCTCTGAAAAGCAGTGAAAAGTATTGGTCCAAAGTTTGAAATAGATTTTTTAGGCTTTTCAGTTTAATTTTTTTTTTTTTTTTTTTCATGGTAGCTCTTGGGACTCTTTAACTTTGAATGTAAATGTTCTAATCAAATAATTTCCTTTGCCCCATGAATTGAGGCATTTTTGGGGGGGAGGAGGTTGTATTTTAGGGAAGGGTCTACAAGGTGTTCTGGGTCTCACTACTAGATCCTACTTGTAGTGATCCACCTGTTTACAGCCTCCCAAGAGCTGGGATTAAAGATGTGTGCCACCATGCCCAGTCTCAATTGCTGGCTGAGCATGCTCGGGGGCGGGGCTGGCACAGCAGGCCATGGGATTGAAACCTTGGTCCCTGTGCCTGCGCCTGCTTGGAGGCACTTTAATCTGCTGAACTATTTGGCCAGCCCTCAGGCATTGAGTTTTATATTTGTTTGAAATACATAAGTGTAGGCCTGGCAAATGCAAGGTACTAAGTTCAATCTCTGGTACCAAAGAAAGAAAGAAAAAGAAAAGAATTACACAAGTACAATGACCAGGAAACTTTAAAAAAAAAAACAGCTTTTAAGATAACTGCTTTAGGGCCCGGCGGGATGGCTCAGTGGTCTAAAGTGCCTGCTTGGGGAAGCTTGGGCGGCTTCAGGACCGCGGTTCGATCCCCGGAACCTCATGCTGCGCCAGCCCTGCCCTTGGGGCGGGCTGAGCCGGCCATGAAAATGAGTGAATAAACAAACGGGTTCTGAAACAAAA
Source organism: Myocastor coypus (assembly GCA_004027025.1). Classification (NCBI taxonomy): domain Eukaryota; kingdom Metazoa; phylum Chordata; class Mammalia; order Rodentia; family Myocastoridae; genus Myocastor; species Myocastor coypus. The sequence goes on along the minus strand of PVJA010008618.1, from coordinate 23,894 downwards.
AAATAATAATAAATTAAAAAAAAAAAAAGAAGATAACTGCTTTAAAAATAACATGTTTAGGCTTCCATAATCAGTATTGAGCCACTGTGTTTTCCTAGTAAGTATTATTTGGTAACTTTTAGATATTACATAATTCAATAAAATAAAATCATACTTTTTACCTAACTCAAGGAAGAATCTGTGAAGTTTATTAGAAAATACTGACCCAGTTTTAAGGTTCTTGGAAGTGTGAGCATGAGAATAGGGAAAGCTTTTTTGAAGAAAAAAAGCAAATAGTTTTATTATACTAGATTTATCACTACAATTTTTAGACAGCAACCCAGAAATCAGGCCAGAATTAATTATTCAACATTAGTGTGCAAATAGTTCTATGTGTTATAATGTTACCTTTCTCACAGCGTCGATTTATGTAGAAAGGAAGAAAGAACACTTAAATTTGCCTTTAGTAGTATTGCCTTAATGACTTAGCTAGCTCCTTAACATGAGATTATTTCTCTGGACAGCTTATTTTTAAAGTGCTTGCAGAACATGGATTAAAAATGCTTAGTTATATTCAGTTTGATATGTTATTCCCAGTGGTAATCATAAGTTTCTGAAAAAAAAATGTTTTAGTGTTCAATTTTCTGATACTGCTCTAAAAATATAGTTGGCTCATGTCATAATTTTTACAAGGCATTTTGTTTTACCTTGTGTTTAATTATATTTAACTCCTTTTTTTTTAAGGCAAATAAAAAATTGAAATTGGAAAATGGTGGCCTGGTGAGAGAGAATTTACGACTGAAGGCTGAAGTTGATAACAGATCACCCCAGAAGTATGTATCTTCCTCACAGAGCAGTGTTTCAGATGTCAGTGTTTTAGACTAGGCAATTGTGATTGCACATGATTTTCATTTAAGCACATAGGCTGCCTTGCCTCTAAAAGTCTAGTGCATACTTTGTGTTATTAGTAAAATTTTTGTCTCTGTTAAGGCAAATTTTGAATTTTTTCTTTTGTCTGATTGCGAAGAGGTTCATTTTACGTTAGTGTTCACTTAATTTTACATAAAACTGTTTAGCAGTACTGACAATAGTAACATTGCAGTAGAACCCTTTTTCTGTTCTGAGATAATCCTAGTAATGTTGTTCATATAATGTATACTCTTTACCCGTACAACAGTATGTGATGTAGAAATGTTATTACTCTCTTATAGATCAGGAGATGAGAGCAGAGAGATTAAATTATCTGAATCTGTATAGCTAGTAAAATGAAAGAAAAGGCATTAGAGCTCAGGTTGTCTATCCCTTGAGACTGCCATCAACCATTACAAGAATAAGACTGTCTGAAATGAGAATTAAAGCATTGTGCTTTGAATTTTGGGATGATTTGAAACTATACGGTTAAGGCAATTTATTCTTGCTTTTTGATAGAAGTTCTCATTCTATGTAAGATTACAAGTGTTGATCTGTTTAACAGTTAATGAGTTTCAAGTTATAAGAGTTAAGAGTTAAAGATGGTGATGAGATGCAGTTTTGTTCCAGGCAGGAGACAAAGAAATATGTCACCTTCTCACAAGGTCTGGGAGTCTCTTCGAGAGATACATTATCCTAGCTCTATTCTTTCTTCTCATTCAACCAATAGATTTCATTTCTATTTTACAAAGAAAAGGCAAGGATAAGTAAACAATGGAATTTTATTCTCCCAGAAATAGGATAAAATCTTGTCATTTGGAAAAGAGAACAAGTTGCCCTCAGCAGAACAGAATGTGGTAGGAAGAAACAGTAGAAGTAAACCATAGTTATAAAAAGCAGAGATTGCTTACCAGTAGAGGAAGAAGCATAGCTTTTAATTTTAAATAATTCTTTCCACTGGGCTTTTCAGCCCTCTTTTTCTTTCCCTTCAGATAACATTCTACTATGACTTGTTACTGAAATAAATTTAGGAAGTGTTGTTCTTACGTGTTGCTTTCAATTTCCATGACTGTCATTTATCAACAGCTTGCTTTGCCAATCATAGCAATGCTTGTCCATTAGCCATTTCTCACAGCATGCTGAATGGAACTGAAGCTATTTTGTCTGTAGCTTTTATTTCTTGAAAAGTTGCACGCTCCAGATTGCAAATTTAATGCCAGCTATAAGGAAGGATGTGTGTTTTTAAATATCCATGCCTTCATCCAGATAAAAACTGAGAAGCCTCCTGAGGAAACCTGGTCTCTGCTCTGAAACAAGCATCTAATCCAACAAAATGTTAGACTTTGTCATCTTTAAGTTCTGTTCCTTCCCTTCACAGGAAAGGGACACTTTCACTTGTAAAGCAGTTTAAACTGACCCCTGCTCCAGATCAATGTGCAATGCATTGAGGTATTAAATGCATTGCATTTGATTTATAGCCTTGTTTATTCTGCATCCCCAAACCCTAGTGGAATTCAGAGAGAAGCTGACCACAGCTGAAAATACTCAGATATGGTTCACCTGAGGAGAGCTCCTATTTCTACGGAAAAGAGTATGAAATTTCAAGAATTTAAAAGTAAATGCAAGTAAAAATATTTTATTTTATTCTCTCAATATAGCAAGTACTTTGGCTAGTTTATTTTTTATTGTTCTTGTATACTTGGTTAGATGTAAAGGAATACTTTTAATACAAGTACTCTGTTTCTGATGTGTCCTACAAGTTGAACAGAGATATTCTATAACTCCACAGAAGAAAAAACCTTAAATTTTAGATATGAGAGATGGGGAAAAATTAGGTATGTTAATTTCGGCTGTCATAACAATAAATTTATTTCTTACATTTTCTTGTCTGGAAGCCCTAGATGAAGTTTTGATTGGGGTAGTTTTTCATTCTCACTTGAGGCCACTTGCCTGTTAAATTCTCACATAGTAGAGAGAGAAGGGTGGCAATACTCTTAGCTCATCATCTTCCTATAAGGACACTAATCCTATTGTGTTAGGGGCCCACCCTTATACCATTTAAATGAAAAATACCTTCTGTGTTTGAGTCACTCAGCGGTTAGAAGTCAATAACATTAATTCCGGAGCACATAGCAGAATGTATTGATTTTCAAGATTTTATGCTATTTCCAAAATACTAGACTGCAATTTAATATAAATAAGGGAGTTTTTAAACTTCATATTGACAGACTTTTGAAATTTTTATCAGTACATGCTTGTAGTACTTAATGATTACATCCATCTTGGGGAATTTGTACTTGTACCCCCTAATATACCATAACACAATTTTTACACCCCTGTCCTCCTTCCCTTTTAGTTTTCACTTTTATGTTTTTAAGAGGTGAAAAGTACTGTTTAAATTTTATTTCTGTACTTACTTGTTTCTTTTGTGGTGCTGTAATCCCAGCACTTTGAGCCCAGCCCAGGCATTTTAACAACTTAGATTCTCAAAACAAAAAGTGGGACTAAGGATGTATCTCAGTATGATGGCCTTGGGTTCAATCTCATGCACTGAAAAACAAACAAAAAAAATGGCCTTACTATAATCTTTTAAATTTTTTTTTTCTTGTTTCAGAACCTTTGTTTGTTTATTCACTCATTTTTATGGCCGGCTCAGCCCACCCCGAGGGCAGGGCTGGCTCAGCATGTGGTGCCGGGGATCAAACCGCAGTCCCTGAAGCCGCCCAAGCTTTCCCAAACAGGGCGCTTTAGACCACTGAGCCATCCCGCCGGGCCCTGATCTTTTAAAATTAAGGTCAAGATTTCTTTTCTTCTCTGCTATTGTGTTTCTTTTATCCTTCATTATATGTAGTCTTAAAGTGTAACTGGACATTTGTTCTTTCTCAGTTGCAGTTAACTTTTGTAAGTCCTCTTGAGCAGTGTGGCCAGTTGATAGTCTAGTAAATACATTAAATAACATGTATTTGGTTTCTTGTCAGAGTGTCATTTTATCAAATTTTCTCAGTATCTAAAAGAGTGGTCCAAGAACACAAGAACATGCAGGTTTATTTTTTTATTATTATTTTTTTAACTTACTTTAGGGTCAGGGATATAACTCAGTGGCTTAAATGCCTACCTGGCAAGCAAGCACATAGTCCTGAGTTTGAGCCCTGATACCAAAAAAAAAAAGAAAGAAAGAAAGACAGCCTATTTTAACCACTTTTGTATTCATTTGCTTCTAAATTAATCTAATTAGTTAATTGTCACCTAGAGGAAACTGCCACTTCTTTCCTCCTTTAGTTTATTGTAACACGGACTCCTAGAGACTAGGATCTGCTATATGGAGCTCAAAGCATGATAATATGTCTTTTACTTTACAAGACTGATATCTGAAGAAAACTCACTCTACCAGATAAACTAGAAATATTGCTGGTATTTTCTTTTTCTTCTTTTTCTTTTTTTTTTTTTTTTTAGTTAGCACTTTACACAGGGCCTTAGTGATACAAAGTACTCCTTCTGACTCTAATATAGGTTAGTTTCTGTTTCCATAACTTTCCTTACTGTCTTGTAGATTTCCTTTCAGCATATACCAGAACTGTAGTTAATAAACCATTTGCGTTTCATAACTTTTCTCCTCTGTGAACCAGTTGTATTTACTGTTACATCTACTACACTTTGTTGAGTCCTGGCTCATATTCTAGTCCTAATATATAATATAAATGGGTCAAGTAGAATGTGGTATCCTCAATAGAGCAAATAAGTAGATTTCTTTATTCTATCATTGGCAGGGGATACAGGGTTGCTTTGTAATACAAGTGAATTAAGCTGAGTGTGGTGATGCATGCCTGAATCCCAGCACACTGGGAGCTGAGGCAGAAACAACACAAGTTTGTGGCACACCTGAAGTACATAACAGGAGCTTTTCTCAAATAAAGAGGGTGGGGAGTGAGGGTAGGCATGGAGGTAGAGGTAAAATTGAGAGATTTTAAATGCAGATATGAATCTTATAGGATATTGGTTAATGTCAAAAATTGGTTAATACTGAATATTATAAAAAAGACATTTTTTATCTAATTGGTAAATTGGAATATGAACAAGTATGGGATGATACCGAGGAATTATTATTAATTTTATTTGGGTGTCATGGTTAATTAAGAAGATGCATATGGGCAACACACTTGAGTCCCCTTCTGTCGCTCTTCCCAGACAGAAGCTTTCTTTCTCTTAATAAATCTATTCTGCTCATAACCTCAAAAAAAAAAAAGAAGATGCATATTTATCATAGTCCATTTTTGCCCCTGTAGCAAAATACTGATATACTAGGTAACTTATAAACATGAAACATTTATTTCTTATGTTTCAGTTCTATAGGCTGAGAAGTACACAGTCAAGGTTCTAGTGGATCAATGACTATTCTAACTATAAGTATATATTTAGAAACGTTAAATATTGTATCATTGATTTTTAGTGAAATACGTTGGTTTGATAATGTCTCCTTACATGAGCATTTTACTGTATAGTAACCCCAAGCTTGTCATAAGCCAGGTTTTGCCCATGTCCTAACTCCTCTTAGGAGAAGAAAAAGGCCATAGATACTTTTTTGGCAGGGATCACTATTGCCTCTTACAAGTATACGAAAGGAAGTGATCCACAAATAAAAGATTATATTTCATAGATTATGATTTGAGTGTTCTTCCCATTTTGTTGTATTATTTTTTGAACCTTCTTATCTATTCCCCTAGGTTTCATAATCATATCGACTTATAAAATAAAGTTTTAAGTCTTTGACATTACCTTCTTTCTTGAATTGCAGATTTATATTTCAGTCTATTTTGTATACTTACCAAGTTCCTATACCTTAAGTTCACTACAGAGCATAGTAGATTATCTTGTAGTAAAGTGTAAACAAATTTTAAAACTTCCTGCCTGGAACTATGGCAATCATCAGATTCAGAGGGACCTTTCCTAAATATTCAATTAAAAACAACCCTCCCCTTCAGCACATTCTTTACTTTGTCTTATTATAAGTCCATACTAGATCCTTGAGATGTAGCTCAGCAGCACAGTACCTGCCTAGCAAGCACAAAGCTCTGGGTTTAATTTCTGATACCAAAACAAAAATAAGTATAATAGCAAAGCCAAATTGTAGGAGTATGTAGAGTATGAACACAGGCTCTAGAGCCTAACTTTTATGACCAGACTGTACCTGTATTCATTGTATCTGATTTGGGCAAACATATTTTACCTTTCTCAGTTTTTGTCTTCAGTGAAATGGGGCCAATAGTACCTGCCTTACAAATTGTAACAAAGGCTAAACAATTTAAAATGTGAGATGCACTGTAACTTCTGGCAGTTTTATAGTATTATCATCTTGATGGTCCTTATCACTCTCTGAAATTATCTTCTTCATTTAATTGTTCGACCTGATTCAGCCCTTGTCTGTCTGCTCCATTCTAAGCTTTATAGTATTCAAGAGTAAGAACTTGTTGCTTGTGTCTTTCACTTCCAAAGCTCCAATACCTGGAAGGCACCTCATAAATATTTGTTGTGTAATTAAATGAATAAATAAATAACATTGGATAAGTTATTTAACCTCTTGGGGCCATTGTTTTACCTAAAATGTGAGTAATGCATTCTTGAGAATATTAAAGGAAATAATCTATGTCCTTGGAACAATATGTCACAAAGAAGTAGGTGGGGGGAGTATCTTATCTCTAAATAATTGTATCTGTTATCCTCTTACTCCATCTAAAAGATTATCCTTTTCCTTAATTTTTATCCTTAATGATTTTATTACTTTATTTAGTTACTTTTTTCTCATTACTGAGACAAAATACTCAACACTCAAAAGTTGAAGGAGAAAAAAGGGGTATTTAGCTCACAGTTTGTAGAGGTTTCAGTTCATAAGTGGCTGGCTCTAACACAATGTGGCTCATGGCAGAGGGGCAACAGATCATGGTGGTAGAAGATGACAGAAGTAACTGAAGAGATAAGGACAGCAGACCTCTCTTACGTTGTAAGCAGGCTAACTGCCCTAAGATGGGTGTAGCACTCACTCACTTAATCCTGAGAGTAGGCCATTAGTCAGTCACAAACTCTAGATTCAGCCACCTCCAAAAAGCTTGCCCCCCCACTACTTGAAACTTTGTGTGTGTGTGTGTGTTGTGGTGTTGAGGGTCATCCAGACACAAATCTTAACACTACTCATATAATTCCCAAAGATAAAAACTTGGTCTTGTGTTTCACTTTCCCTCACTGTTTGTTCAGTGTGATCTTTTTCACCTGAGTTTTTAAAATACCTGTGTAATCCATGTTTTTCTCATTCTTGCTAGTATATATCTGTTTATTTTATTTTATTTTATTTTATTTTATTTTATTTTACTTTATTTTACTTTATTTTGGCAAACTTTTGAATGTCCTGATTTGTTGCCTGAATTCTAGCATATAAATGATTATCTTATTACTGTTTAGTAATTTTTGATAATTCCCATTGGCTACACATTAAAGCCCAAATTTCTTAGTGTAGTATACCAGGCTCTTTGTTTCCCTATTCCAGCCATTTGACCCACATCTGCCATATAGTGCCATAGCTTTGTACCTTTGCTCATGTCTTTTCCTTGCCTTCTCTGGTCCTCCCTCCCAAGTCGCTCTGTTTGTGTCTGTCTGTCTCTGTGTCTTTGTTTGTGTCTGTGTCTGTGTCTCTGTCTGTCTGTCTGTCTCTCTGCTTTTCTGAGACAGTTGCTATGTTTTTCAGGCTGGTACAATCACACCTGGTTTTATCTCTACTTTACTCTTCCTGGTTAATTCCTATCATCTAAAATCTAGCCCAGGTGTCACTATCTTTGAGACTCCATAATTTTCTTAGGCAGAGTGAGAACTTTCGTCTTGTTTTCTGATTATTCAGAAACTTTGTTGTTTAACACTCATATTGTATACACTGACGAGTTCCAAGAGTTCCAATGGCTTTGGTCATACACACATAGTCTGAACAGCTCACTGGCCCCAAGCAACAATTGTTTAACAGTGCGTGCGTGCGTGTGTGTGTGTGTGTGTGTGTGTGTGTGTGTGTGTGTGTGTGTGTATCTTCCATGTTTGGAGCCTGGGAGAAAAAGAAAGGAGTCTGTGCTCTTAATACTCTGCACAAACCCTTTGAAGGAGCTAATCAGAGTGTTAAGATTTGCCATTCTCAAAGTATAAAGTACAAAAGATTTTGTAGGACAAGAAGTCAACAATTCTTAGCATTTTCTTCATATGAAGAAAGTAAGAAATTTCTTACAGTTTTTCTCTAAATTGTGCCAGAGATTGAGAATTAGGGGAATCGGACTGGCTATATAGCTCAGTAGACTAAGCTCCTGGTGAGGCAGAGTGCAGTGACCAGGGTTCATCCCTTGCATGTCATGCCAGCCCTGCCCCTGGGCTGTGCTGAGACAGTGATTGAGACTGGGCATCGTGCCACAGGTTTGAGAGGCTGAAAACAGGAGGGTCACTTCAAGTCTGAACTACATAGTAAGACTCTGTAGACCTTATCCGAAATACATAAGGGGGGGGGGGGAAGACGGGAGGAGAGGGAGGAGGAGAGGAGAATAAGAGAATGAAGAAGGCTGTTTTAGGGCTTATATGGCTCTAGTCCTTGATTTCTCATCCAAACAGATTTTCTCCAGATTTTGACTCCAAACCTAGTCCTAGTTCACAGATCTGTTCTTGCTAAACTGAGTCTTTGAGCATAGCAGTACCACTAGGACCCTTTGCTTCCTCATGAGTACTGCTGGTCTGGCTGGCTGTCACTGTTGTCCCTTCTTGCCTGTTCTGGCCTTTGTTTCTCATGATTCTGCTCTGACAAACCCAGTAATTTTTAGTGTTTGACCTCATCCTGATCTGATGAGTGATTCTGCTATGCCCCTTGGTTTTCCCTGAAGGGCAGCTTGTAGTCTGTAAGAGGAGCCTGGTGATACCCTGGGGCCAGACTGTGACAGAGCCTCAACTGCCTGAGGGGCCCTTCTCTGGGTATGCAGCTAATTGGGGAACAACAATTACTGCAAGTTTTCTGTCAGTTTGTCTTTATTGTATTGATAAGGAATTTTGGGAGCTTGCAGTAGGTGCTAATAACTAAGCTGTATGGTTGTTAGATTAGGAACTGTTTGAGAACAAGGATGATGACTTCTACATTTGTTTCTCTTCCTCACTCTTTTAGCACACACTAGTCAGTAACTCGTCTGAGTAATAATTACAGTATTAGTTACAAATAAACTAGACCACAGTTTTTTGTCTTATTTTGCTTGAAATTAGTTCTCATGCAAAGACAGAGACAGAGAGAATTAAACTAAAATGAAAAATGTGTGAATAGATGATGAAGCCACTCCATATGATTTTTAAATATGATTTCTCATTCAGCAAAAATCATACCTTTATACTATTGAAATTTGTTGTTAAGGTTTTTATTTGGGGAAATGTCCTTTACTCCATTTAGAAATACAGAAAACATGAAATAGTATGTCATAAGATGAATTAGTGTGAAAAATTAGAATCCCCATTGATATAATGCAGACTTCAAGGGTGATCTCTTTTAGGGTTAGAGAAACAGAAAATTAGGGCATTTCTACATGGAATCAAAATGAAATATTTTTACCACATACAATAGGATTTGTTCCACAGGAAAAACAGTAGTCTGTCTCACAGATAGTGCAGAGACAGGGTGTGAAGTTAACTATCTTATTTTGAGCTGTTCTCTCCTGTGTGGTGCCCAAAGAGAGGAAAGAAGCATTGCAAATGGAGGCTAACTAGTTATAATCTCTAAATCAAAGGTTAGAGACCAAGTCTCAGCACAGAAGCCAGGAAAGGACTTTGGTGGTATGGAACAGTTTAGCTGTTTCTCCTTACGACTTCAGCTGACACTACTGGGATTCAGCCCTTAGTGGAGACTGCACAAAAGGAACTGAGTTGCTCCTTCACTTCATATGCTGCTCTACACACAGGTCATCTTTATGAAAAAATTTCTAACTTTAGTACCACGATCTGTAACTGTGCGTATATGGTTGATTTAGTAAAATAAACACAAAAGAGAGTGTAATTGCATTTCTGTGCCACGTGTGGTGATGCATACCTCTAACTTGCACTCCAGAGGCTGAGGGACAAGGATTGAGAGTTCTAGGCCAACCTTGGCTGTATGGTAAGTTCAAGGGCCCCCTGAACTACATAGCAAGACCCTGTCTTAAAAAAGAAAAGGACAAGAAAGGTAGGGACTAATACCATTTAGAGACTTTTTGTGACCATATCTCATACTAAGTAGCTACTTTGTAGATAATCATCAATATATTAATTATTGTAATTTTCCTTTTATGAAATTATTTTCCATGAAATAAAAAAGTTTGTATTACTAATATGAGCTCTACTTTGCCTTTTAAGATAGAGGTAAGGGGGTGTGTACCTCGTTCAGTGTGTTTGGATGATGGAGGCAAGAGGAGTTACTGCAAGGACCTGATTCTCATGCCTCATCATATAATCTGTAAGAGGAACATTGTGATAATGTCATTCTGGCAAATATTTAAACACTTCCTGTTTTGTGAGAAAAATTAAAATGTGCTATAACTTAATTTGTATTTTTTAATTGCCCCAAACTAGATCCTAAGACAAGTGACCTATGAGAGATGTATTTTTGTCTATTTTCTTTACTATGAGAGATTTACACTTATAATTTTTACACTTATAGTTTGCTCATCTCACCTAAGAAACACCTTTTCTTGGCAGGATGTCTCCTTATGTTTATGAGATAGGTAAGTTGGTCATGTAATTTTCCTATACTTAGCACCTTTAAATGCAGTACTTTCAGTTCATGGTTCTGATTCAAACTTTGTTTTCATGTTTATGGTTAAAATACTTTGGCTGGTTGCCGGGCATGGTGGCTCACACCTGTAATCCCAGCACTCAGGAGGCTGAGGCAGGAGGATTGGTGCGAGTTCGAGACCAGCCTGGGCTACAAAAGTGAGCTCAGGACCAGCCTCAACTGCATAGCAAGACCCTGTCTCAAAAAGACAAAAAAAAAAAAAAAAAAACTTTGGCTGGCATATACCATGGTGGTCCTTGTATGCAGTGCTTCCTGCAAAGCCACTGTAATAAAGATCTTTAGAAATATGAAAGTATCTTTAATTTGTCCCTGCAACATAATAGTTATTTATTTGATAAGTGTTTACTGACTCTGTGCATACACGTGTTTCTTCCTATGGTATTCTGATTTCTCTGTGTTTTTACTAGAAAGTAAATTTATGAGTACGTAGTGATGCTAATTTATTGACTGTGTGCAGAATTGCTGCTTGCTAAACATTATTTGCACTTTGATACAGTGTAAGGCCTGATGTGACTTAAGAAATTGTATATAATCTGGTTTCAAATTTGGCATTGGGTATCAAAAAGACTTGGATTCCAATCCATTGCTATTATTTAATCTACTTTGCAACCTTGGGCAAGATCTTGAACCTTCCTAAACTTCTCATTCTCCTTCTTACGATAATAATGGATCTTGATTCATAAGTTCACGAAACAGTTAAAAGGAATAATACACATTAAGTATGTAGCAGTGTACATAACTCCAGGTACTCAGATCACTTGTGCTAGTATTCTTCGTGTCATCATAGCCCACCACTGGTGGTTTCTTCTGGTACATTCTAGCCAGAAGTCCACACTGTCTTATTTCATTGCATTTTATTTCCAAGGAACAGACATTTTCAGGAGAGAACTTCTGCTTGTTTGTTCTTTCAACATACCTCATTATAAGGTTTTTGTGGAGCTGGCCTAGGTAACTAGAGGCATGTAGACTACTTTTTGAATAAAAGATCTACAGGTAGTATAGCATTTGCATAACCAAGACCGCAGTTTTACAAAGAGAAGACTTAGGGGGCATTGTGAAGCCACATAGCTCAGCAATAGATCAACATGTATGGGCTACTTCACAAAGCTCACCTAATAATTTGAGTTCAGAACTCTTTTGCCTACCTTCCCAGCACATACACAGAAATTAAATAGATGAGGGTGATATGCCAACAGAGTGTAGGAAGCTGGTGAAATATAAAAATATTGAAGTGCTTGAACTGTCTCTTCCACCACCAGATACAATTTTGCATTTGCACAATCGTGGTTTTCTCTGACCTCATTACCTAAAATGTATCCCTTTACTTATATACACATAAGCAGAGACCAGTACCAGGACTTTGCCTTTGGCATACCACTCTATCAAAACTCCAATTCCTTATGAGCTTTTATTACAGGCCACTGGCCTATGCTGTATGTAATCAAAAACAGAATTTCCTAATTGGGGGAATCTCTGCTAGATTGCATTTCATAAGATTATATAAAGAGTAATAAAAATATACATAAATATTTAATTTTTAAAAAAATAAATAAAAATAAAAATTATTGCAATAAAAGACATTGCCATTAATTCTTGTAAGAACATTCTACTCATCTTGCCATTTTCTAAAGCAGTTCTGGAAGTCCTTTGATGAATATCTTCATGAGATGTGATTAAAAGTAATGCTGCTGCTGAGTGCCATCCAACAGGCAAGCAGTGTCATACACACATGACATTGTGTTGTGATCCACCTTGTTCACCATGTCTGGTTCTATGCAACTTCTGGCTCTTCCCTAAAGTGACCATAAGAGGTAGATATTTGGAAATGCTTCTGCACATGGAGGCAGCCATTACATTGCAACTAAACAGACTCACAAAAGAGGATTTCCATAACTCCTTCAGAAAATGGCAAGAGTGGTAGGATAAGTATGCTCAACATCAGTGGGAAATGTTCTGAAGGAGACTAGTAGTACAATGTAGTATAATAATTTTTTTTCTTTTTTTTTGGTGCAGGGTCTCACTATGCACTCTGACTCATAGTGATCCTCCTATTTCCTGCCTGTCAAGAGTTGGGATTACAGGTGCATGCCACCACACCCAGACTCCCATCACTGGCTCAGCATGCCTGAGAGTGGGACTGGCACAGCAGGCCTGGCCCTTGCGCTTCCCTAAGCAAGTACTTAGTCCACCACACTATTCTGTTAGCCCTAATAATTTTTAAAATTTTAAGGAGCAAACTTTACTCGTAGCTAGGAAAGGAAGAAAGCAATGGAAATTTTACTGCTCTCTGTTTAAAATAAGATATTTAACTTCTGCCACAGCAACCATTGAAGAACATAGCTATGGCCCTCTGATATCTCATGGCCAGAGGCCTCAGCAAAGGCCACAAAGTAACTAAGAATGTAAGGAAACTGAGGCATAGTCGATGTCACAGATACCTCACCAAACACCAAGTTCTTGTTGAACCTGATACCACAGGTGTGTGGCTTCAGCCCCTTCAAGCAGTGCGCTATGGAGCTGTTCAAGATCTCCAACAACATTTCTGGATTGGGTCTTTGAATTTTGGGGCCCTAATGTTTTTTAGTTATTTATAAATTCTAGATAGAAGACCTTTGTCTGAATACTTATTAGTTAAAATTTTTTGGAAATTTGTGGGTTGTCTTTTCACTCAGTTGGTGATTTTTTTTTTGACGTGCACAAACTTTTCAGCAACAACAGCAAGTCCTGGTTGTTGATTCTTTCAAGTGTTACATGTGCATTTTGATTTTTGTCCATGAACTATTTGTCTACCCTGATGTCTTCAAGATTTCCTGCTACTTTCTCTTACAGGAGATTTAGTGTTTCTGTTTTAATATTTAAATATTTAATCTGTTTTGACTTTAGTACATGGTTATAGACTTGGGTCAAGATTTAATTTTTGACATGTCAAGAGCCAGTTTTTCCAGCACCATTTGTTAAAGAGGCTATCTTTCTTCCAGTAAACATGCTGGGCCCCTTTGTGAAAGATAAGGTGGCTGCGTATGTTTGTATTTGCTTCTGAATCTTCTAATCTATTCCATTGATCCTCAGGTCTATTTTTTTTGCCAATACCATGCTGGTTTTATTGATTTGGCTTTGTAGTATAATTTTAGATCAAGAATTGTAATGCCTCCTGCAGAGGAAGAAATATGACAAGCCTGTAAATATATGAAGAAATGCTCCACATTGCTAGTCATCCATGAAATGCAAATTAGAACAAAACTTAGATACCATCTCGCCCTAGAAAGAATGGCTATCATAAAGAAATTAACCAACAGCAAATGTTGGAGAGGTTGCAGGCAAAAAGATACACTTCTCCACTGCTGGTGGGAGTGCACACTGGTGCAGCCATTATAGAAATCAGTGTGTGGAGACTGCTTTAAAAATTAGGACTGGAAATTCCATTTAATCCAGCTATCCACCTACTGAGAATCTTCCCAGAAGAATTGAAAACATCACATCATAGTAATGTTTGTCGAACCTTTGTTCATAGCAGCACAACTTGTGACAGCCAATCATGGAGCAACCAAAATGCCCATCATCTGAAGAATGGTTGAAAAAGATGTTGTGTTTTTTGTACAGTGGCATATTACTCAGCTATAAAGAATGAGAAACTAGAAGACTTCCTGTATAAGTGGATATATCTTGAAGATATAAGTGAAATAAACCAGATCTACAAATGTAAATATCATATAGTCTCCCTAGTAAAAGAACTCAGAAGAAATAAAAATGGAAAGGCATAACACAGCTGAATGGAAATCAAGAACTTAAGGATTAAACAATGAAGAGACAGCAAGCAGAAAAGTTAAACATAGCACGCTATCAATAAATTAGACAGTGGTTGTAAGAGTCTTCAACAGGTTTTTGACACTCAGAGTAGCAATGTGTGAGACTAAAACCATGCTTGGAATGCCTATGATTCTGGTCTTTTAGATGTGTGCTGCTTCTAATGTAGTTTCAGTTATTGCTGTACTCTCAAGTAAATGTTTTAAAACAAAACAAAAAAGGAAAATTAAAGAGAATATGAGACAAGGAAAAATGCCATAGGACTGGCCTGCTACAATTTAGTATATGCTTAGTTGTCTAAATTTCTGTTTGAAAATGTGTAACAGTTTTTTAATTGCCTTAGTCTAGAGGAATGGAAAATACCAGTTCCATCTTAAGTTTAAGGCATTTAATATTCTGAAAAATAGTAATATTAAGCTCAAGTACCCATGTTATAGAGTAATAGCATCACTAAGCTCTTCTTGGGGTTGAGAACTTAAGTTGCAGACCAAAAATTAGACAAAAAGAAGGGCTACAAGGATAACCAATATTTTGGCCATAGCCCCTTCAAGGTCAATGAAGACTCTGGACATAAGAGTACCTGTAGTGTAATAGCCTATAACTCAGTGGTGTCCCAAATATTCTGTTGAAGGAGATTATGGGGCCATAGTTAGAGGAAAGGGATCAATGATGTATAGTGAGCCTAAGGAGAGTCACCTAGAGAGAAAACATTCTCTCAGGCTTTCACAGAGAGCAGACTAGTCAATCAATGGCCGTGACTCATCCAGATGGCTGATACTGACAAAAGATTTATAAAATGCTATACATGGTTTCACGGTTGACCCTGAGGGGATTTGACTGACCTTGTCAGATACAAACGTATGTTTTGCTATATAGGTCTTGCTTTAACTTGGACTTACCACCCAGAGAAAAGTATAGCCACTAGGCATAAAAAGTAAAGCCAGATTAATAAGCTGAGCTGTAAAAGGGCTCAAGTCAAAAGCCTCCAACATTGCCAGTTCTGCCAGTAACCCATTACTATGATGGAATATTGGACTATGTATACAACTACTTTGTGTTAGTTCTATGAGAATAAATATTTGTACCAATAGGGTTTAGAAAAGTTATCACGTCTGCATCTTGTACTCAGAACAAGTACTGTGAAGATAACAATGTGCATTGTGTTAATTTTTTAAAAATTCCTTTTAATTAAAAAAGATCTCCACGGTCAAACATGCCCTCGAATTCATCAAGAAAATGGTGGGGGGGGGGCAGCGGGATGGCTCAGTGGTCTAGAGCGCCTGCTTAGGAAGGCTTGGGCAGCTGCAGGGACCGCGGTTCGATCCCCAGCACCACATGCTGTGCCGGCCCTGCCCTTGGGGCAGGCTGAGCTGGCCATAAAAATAAGTAAAAACAAACAAAGTTCTGAAACAACGTTTCAATGAAGGGGGCAGAGGTGGACTCGCGCAAAGGGGCTACACTGTCCTGGGACCTGCTAACCCTGGGATGTGGGGCTTTCCCGGAGGTGGCGTCGCAGGGCACCTCATGTCCAGACTTCAGGGCGCTGTGTTTGTGGCTGGCGTCGGAGCTGGTGACTCTGGGTGCCCTGGATCGGCAAGATGAGGGCATCGAGATGTTGAACACAGGCTATGGCCCCGATGTGGAGAAGGAATTTCTTTGGCAGCTCCCTGGCCTGCTTCAGGCATTGCACTGTCCGGATCGTGCACTCTGCCGTGGAGAGGGACGTGCGGCCGTGCGGCCAAGCTGTGGGAACCAAGTGCATGCACCCGCCTACTGTGCTTTCTCTGCCCAGAGCTCCAGGCTGCCTGCCTCTTGCACTTGCACTTGCACACCCCTGTGGACTCTAACCCTATGCTGCCCTTTGGGAAAGGGACAGAAGAAGGAGCCCACATGGTCCAGGAACTGGTCCTCACCCTCCAAGCCCTGAGATTGCTTATACCCCTGCAGGGGACCCGTGCCAGCCAACTACTCCAGGAATTACACACCAAGATCTCTGAGCTGCTGCCTTCCCTGCCCCCAGGGTCCATGCAGCCCCTCCTCAGCTACCCACTGGATGCACCCCGATGGCACTGGAGTCTCTTTCCCAAAGCCTGAAAGATCAGTACTCCTGTCGCCGCTGCCTTCTTCTCAAGTGTTTGGACGTTACAACATCTGCTTTCCACTGGACTGATCGGGTAGAGGCCCAAGGAAAGGCTATGAAAGCAGTGCTGACCCCACTTCAAGCAGTTCTGACCCCAGAATCTGATGTATCCATCGCACATGTTCTGGCTGCCCAAGCTGATCTTTCTCAGCTGGTTCCAGCCACCAGTATGGCAGCCCGTCGAGGGACCTGCTGTGCTATCAACAAGGTGCTTATGGGTGACGTGCCAGACCGAAGGGACCGCCCAAATGAGCTGGAGGCACCCATGCCTACCTAGCAGAGCTGGAGAGAAGACAGAGGAGGGCAGAGAACAGGCCTGCAGCACCGGAGCCAAAAGAAGAAGAGGAGGAGGAGGAGGAGGAGGAGGAGGAGGAAGTAAAGGAGAGTGAGGGCATCTGAGATGCTGCTGTCAGTTTGAAGGTTTTCCTCCCTGTTCTGAAGTACTCCAGATATCATGTACCCATCTCCTACTCAACACTAGAACTATGTTCTGCGGAAAATAAATTTAATTTTCAATAAAAAAGTTCTGAAACAAGAAAAAAAAATTAAATTAAATTTTTTTTTTTTAAAAGAAAGAAAATGGTGGGGACACAGATCTGCGCCAGAAGGAAGCATGAGGAGCTGAGCAAAGTGGTGGCTGCCATGAGAAATGCAGCTACCAAGAAGGACTGAGCCCCTCTGGAATAAAGCTTTGCAGAAAGTTTAAATAATTAATTAATTAAAATTAAGTATTAATATTTTTGAAATTCAGGTATTAGAAAGTTAAAATTATAGCTATGTGGGCATTGAAAACAAGACCATAGTCTATGAATGTATCATACCTTCTAAGGGTTGTTGTCAAAGTTTTTTACACAATTTTTTTTTTTCTATTTAGCACAGAGTCTACAGGGTCTCACTGCACAGGTTGAACTCAGTGATCTTCCTGTTTCAGTCTCCCAAATGGTTGGATTACAGGCACGCTCTACCTCACCCAGTCTCAATTGCAATCTCAGCACACCCCAGGGGCGAGGCTGGCACAGCTTGCCAGGGATTAAATTCCAGTCCTGTCCCTGCATCTGCCTAAGTAGCACTTTAATCTGCTTAGCTATCTGTCCAGCCCTAAACATAATTTTTGAGATTCACCTAAATGTACTTGGCTTTCTGCTTCATTAGCCATTATTGTGGTTTAGGTCATGCACGTTTGCATGGTGGTTCGAGACTGTAAAAATGAGTATGCAGGCTAAAGCTGTGCAAAGCATTAATAATCAATAAGAAAAAGTGCAGTTGCCTTTTGAGCTTTAATAATTTTGATCACAAGATTAGTACTTACTATTATTTTTAAATGTATTTGGACGTGAAGAAACAGTGAAACTACAGAACAGAACCTGTGCTATAACATCCTGTAATTCAGTGGTTTCTCAAATTTTCTGTTCAAGGAGATGAAGGGACGACAGAGGAAAGGGATTGAAGGTATGTAGTGTGCCTAAGGAGAGTCACCTAGCAAGAAAATATTTTCTCGGACTTTCACAGAGAGCAAACTGGTCAAGCAATGGCCATGACTCATCCAGATAGCTGACACTGACAGCAAATCTACAAAACACTGTATATGGTTCCAAAGTAAATCCTGAGGGGATTTGACTGACCTTGGGAGATACAAAGACTACATGTTTTGTTATACAGGTCATGCTTTAACCACCCAGCAGAAAAGTTTAATCATGACCCATAAAGCATAAAGGTAGTTTAGTATGCTGAGCTGTAAAAGGCTCTAATCAACAGCTTCCAACATTCCCATGGCAGTTATGGAACATTTGATTATGTATCCAACTACCTTCTCTTAGATCAAAGAAAAAGAATCTGTTGTACTAATAACCATTGGAAAATTTGTCATGTCTGCACCCTGTGCTCTGTATAACTACAGTGAGGAAAACAATATGCATTTTATCAATTATTGGGAATGTATTACATGTTTTGAAACTGTCACATTGTAATTTCTTATTAAAAGTAATAAAAAAAGAAACAGTGAAACTAATATTTAGTGCACTAATGTTTATGCACTACAATTTCAAATATTTGCAACATTGAGAATTAAGGTGTTTTTATTTTGTAGAAACATGAGAACATTTGATAGGGTCAGGTGTGTTCAGGTTAGTGTGTCTGCAGTGCTTTTATCAAAACTAATTGTCTCTGTCAGTAAGTTTATCTCTACTGAATTTTTCTGGCATATGGAGACTCTTGAATGGTTTTGGATTGTTGTAATATTCCAACATTCTGCTATTTCTTCCATTACTACATTTAAGTTTAATTCTAATATGTCTATTATGAGCACTTTTAATTTCTACATAATACCTTCATCTTTGTTGACCATTTCTTTTATCTATTTATATGAAATGTCCCATGGACCATCGGGAGGCAACAGTTACACTCTTTTCTTTGTGTTAACATGTAGCAGAAGCACAATAATCAATTACTGAAAGACTTTGAAAGAGATGTCTGCACTGGTTCTTGATCATAATACATGTCTTTTATTTGTATAGTCTTTTGTGACCTGAAATACTAGAAATGTAGGCTTTCATTTATGTAGATACCATTAATACAGAGTAATGTGGCAACTAAAATTTGAACCATGTTTGTTGCATGATTTAAGTAAATTCAGGATAACTAAAATTTATACATATTGATACCATGTTAAGCAAGGACATCCACATCAGAGACCTATCACCTAGGCTGGACCACATGAGTTGTTCCAGGTGTAAATAATTCTCGCTCCTTTACTATTACCACAGCTAGGAAGTAAGGAAAAGTTAAAATTAAAGATTCATGAGGAGAGAGGAGGGCTTCCTTCTGTACCCTGTTGCTCTTCAAGAAGTTTGGTAGGCTTGGTGACAGAGCGAGTTTAATACACTCCTTTTGTTGAGGTTCACAGGTAGACAGATATAAGTTATATAACTGGCTGATAGCATAGCACTAGAGCTTAGTTCTTTTTGTATTTGATTGTGACATTTATTTTGTACCTCACATATATTCTTTTGACCTCCTTCTGTAAGATCTTGTTCCTTCTGTGAGCAATGAGAAAATGCAGTTGTTGGAAGTTTTTGTTGGTACAGATGCTCTTACATTAGTTACAGTGCCTCAAAGGTCAAATCAATGGGATTTTCATTTTTCTTATTTCTACTAGCTGCCTCTGTACTTTTTTGGACAAGGAGCGCCCTCATCCTCTTCTCATCTAGAGCGTGCTTAAGTTAATATTGTAAGCTGAAAAGTCCCTTAAGTTTCTGCTAGATTTTGGCAGAGTGTACTTCTAATATCAGTTGCAGCTCCCAAAGTACTCTACAATATATCTCTGGCATAATGAAGCCCTTGGCCATTACTGCTACTTTGAAAATCAAAGCCTTTTGGTCTCTAATGGAACGTTTATAAAAATACTACATTTTGAAATTTGTTCAGGAAAAGGAAGTGTGGTAAATGGTATTAAAAATCCCTCTGGCTTGCTTTGGTATTGCTTCATATAATGTTATCTACTCTGGAAGTAACTGAAACTCATATGAATAACACCATATTAAGGCCCAAAGACAGATAACCTCTTCATTGTGTTACTCTATAGAGCAAGACATAGCATCACATATGCATCCCTGTTATTTTTATATGTGATATATTGCCCTTTGATAAGTATAGATATTCAGGGTCAGTTTTAAAAAATTCCCCTTACACCTATGTCAAAAGTCTTATATTTGCATTCTTGTACCGAAGTAAAAGTGGAAGTTTTTTGGATGGGGCTTTAGATAACTTTATGATATAAAAGTTATATTGTGTATTTGGCATTCTGTGTTGCTTCCCCAGTGAAAAGAAGAACATAGACAGTGAAATTATGAGACATTAACTTATTAGTGGACTGTTGGCATAATATGTACCTGTTAAGAGGATAGAGGCCTTTTACTTGTTTATCCTGTGGTATAGGCTTGATGTAAGGTACTTATACTGATGTATTTTAAAGTAAGAAAATGATATTGAAGAAATATTTAACAAAAGACTACTGTATGCTGGGACTTACTCTAAAAATCTACAGTGTCTACAGTGAAGTCAGGCCTGCTTTCGTGGAGCATCCACTCTTATAGGGGAAACCAAAAACAAGTCACATAGATTGACACATTACTTGAGCAGTTCCATAGTTTTTACTGTACACTTTTGTCACTTTGCCCAATAGCATGGGTCATTTCTTCTCAGAGTGAAATGGTTTCACCACTTAAAGAATTATAGACTGCAATGTTTGAACTTTGGGGAACTAGAGGCAGTGACTTTGAGAAAACATCCAACACCCCAGTGACCCCTACATGCTTATCTCTTGCTGAACTCTGGTTAGCATGGCATGACAGCTTTCTCTCTGAAGTACTATGAGGATGTTAAGGGCATCATGGGCATCAACACAGAACCCTTGTTAAGTCATAAAATAAAAACACGAGCCGAAGATGAGGCTTACTGGTAGAGCACTTCTCCAGAAAGCTCAGGGCCCTAGGCTGTGACCTCAACAGTGCAAAAAAGAGAAAACCACAAATATAAGTCATTTAAAGAGCAAAGTAGAAGAGAGATGGTAAGAAACAGGGAAGTAGAATAGACTGTGTGCAGATGCGGAGGGTGTCTGTGATGGGGCAGGAAGGCCAGGATGCAGATGTGTGAGTAAAATGATCAAGAATCGATATGTATATATATCATTGTCCTGAGATGAATGTAGTTGTTATGTATGGCAAAGATGTGCCAACAATTTAAAAGCAGTTTAGGGATAAACACAATATCTTAAAATGGCATTGTGTTTGAAATTTCAAGCTAAAGCCTGGAAAAAGAGGTCACTAATACTTGAGAAAACGTTCTTCATTTATCATTAGTCTTTCGTTATGTAGGCCTGAGCTACCAATGAATGATATCCTTTGATAGCATTATTTGATTTTAAATCATTTGATTTTTCTTATGTGAAGATACCTATATTATAATAACTAGACTTGAAAAAGAAACTGTTGGTAAGCAAATGTAAATCTAACACTTTCGCTATTTGCATTAAACATGCTACACAATTTTTTCCTTTAAAAATGTGGAGCTTATTTGATTATGTCAGAGATATTATATTGAAGACTCAAGCATTTTTGTCAAATCCACTTAAAACGTCTTGCCTACTTTTAAAAATGTTTTCTTGAGCCAGCGTGGTGGCGCAAGCCTGTAATTCCAGCACTTGGAAAGCTGAGGCAAGAGGATCAGTCCGAGATCAAGATCGGCCTGGGCTACAAAAGTGATCTCAAGGCCAGCCTGCACTGCATAGCAAGACTCTGTCTCAAAAGGAAGGAAGGAAGGAAGGAAGGAAGGAAGGAAGGAAGGAAGGAAGGAAGGAAGGAAGGAAGGAAGGAAGGAAGGAAATGTTTTCTTGTACAACTCTTTCAAGCACTGTATTTGTAAACCAGAACATTTTAATAAAAAGAAATGAAAGAAAATTCCTATCATCCACTTAACTGTATACTCATAGTAGTAAATATTGTCTTTATACCGGGGAACCTTGTTATTGTAGTTGTTTTTGTTTTTGTTATATCTAAGGTTTTTGCTTTTGTATTTTAGAAATTGAAGAGAACGTACTCTTTGGGAACTTAGCTAATTACAGTGGGTAGATCAATATACAGTGATCCTGTCTTTTCTAATCCTGGAACTTTTTGTTTCTGTATTTACCTTTGCCTCTTCTTTCTTAGGAAAAAGAGTGGGGATCATGTTGGTGCTGATATGGAAGTAAATTGGGCCAGGGGCTTAGGAGGTGATGAACATTAAATGACTGTCTAGAGGATGTTCTAGTAGATAGAAGCAATTACTATGGGCTTCTTATGCTCCCCTATAGGATTTTTCTTTTAATAAATACCTTTTTAATTGTAAATATTTTTGTAACAAGGAGGAAAAAAAAAAAAACCCAAAGATAAAAGCAGATTTTACACAATATCTTTTCAGATATCTTCAACAGATAATCCCTGAATGTTTAGAAATGAATCTCTGTGTGAATTACCAAAAAAAAGTGATTGATTAAAGCTCTTGAACAGAATTAAGTTTACTGTTTCCTAGAAAACAGTTTCTTGAAAAATTGTTTGTTAGTAGCAAGATAAAATTTGAGCTAGCTATTTCATGGTCATTAGAGCTGAAGCAATCCAATCTTCCTCATGTTTGTGTCCCTAGCCCTAAATGTACCAATTTAAGCTATACAACGTACTCAAAAACCATTTTTATGCAATAATGGAAAAGGAAGATAATATGAAGTAAAAGAATGAATTTTATGTGTTCTCTTTAGTTACTCTAAAATATTCCCTTTCAGAAAATATAAAAATGTTTTTATGTACAATGTATTGGAACCGCAAGCCCTGACTTTGTGTTTCAAAGTTGGAGAAATGAGATTGATGTCCTACATAGTTGTAAAATGCCAAAAATAAGTACAGCTGAAATGAATTAAAGCCCAGTGCTCAGAAAGGCCAAGGAAAAGCTTCATATCAAGGGTGACTATAATTGAAAGGATCCAAATAAGTATTTAAAACCACCCCTCCTGGGACTTCTAAGATCTCTGAATTTCAAATTGGTGTTTTATGTGTGACAAGGTGACATTGTATAAGAAATGTATTGTAAAACACTGCTGTATGATAGGAAAATGATTGAATGTAAATATTTTAAGATGTGGACCACTGTTCAAATGTTATCATAAATCTTTGCCATTGTTTTAGGCGATAACTTCATGCATATATGAGCTGAGTTGATAGAGCTAGCTCTTGGGAGAGAAATCATCAGTGAGTTTCTACCTCCCACCATTATACTGATTATACCATTAAAATGACCTATTAGATCTTTGCTGTTGTTACAATATATGTATTATTCACAAGTTGGGAAAATCTTTTTTGAAGATATTAAATCTGTCTTTGCTTTAGTTCTGTTCACTAAGAGGTGTAAAGTGTCACTATTATGTGAAATTAAAATGGACTGGGACAGTTTATACTCTTAAACTTTGAGAAAGAAAACAGTTTCAACTATATGATTAACTATCCTTCCATTCTTTGTAGATTTGGAAGGTTTACAGTTGCTGCTCTTCAATCTAAAGTGGAACAGTATGAACGTGAGACCAATCGCCTTAAGAAAGCCCTGGAAAGAAGTGATAAGTATATAGAGGAACTAGAATCTCAAATTGCACAGCTAAAAAATTCAAATGAAGAGAAGGAAGCTATGGATGCCATTTGCCAGAGAGCACTTTCTACAGATGGT